>JABFPJ010002931.1:0-17723 GCA_022817425.1 Gryon sp. ZL-2020
AACAGTAACTTGACCACAGAATTCCTATTAACCGAATAAATTCTGTCAAAAACTGGAAAATTTACTTTCTGAACACAAATTTTTATTGACTTTTTCAAGAATTTTTGTGCATGAAAGGAAAATTTGTACTGTTTTTAACAGGAACTTTCATGTTAATGGGAATTCTGTGGTCAAGTTACTGTTTAAACAGTAATTTATTGTAAGTTTTTTTTCTTAGTGTATTTCGTTCATTTTGATCATAACGAAGAAACACGAAATGTCATATTTATTTAATTACGAAAATATATTAAAATCGGATGTTGGTTTTATATAACAAGAGTAATCATGGAATTTAATAATCGTAGGAAGTAACATCTCATCATTTCATTATGAATACAAATATAACAGTTTTCCTCATATTTACACAATGCTTACTGACCATTTGTGAAGTCTGTGTCAGTCACTGAAAAAACCGTATGATGTAAGAACGTACTTAATTGTAACTTTAATTCAACTATCGTGGCAAATAAAAATGTCTTAGAATCAATTATGTATAAAATGATAGTAAACGAAGTATGAGAAATCTCGTTACATTAATGAAATGATATAAAGTATGCAATACAAAAATTTAAGTTTAAGTACATAATATTAAAAATGCATTAAATATATTTTCAAAGATTAATGGAAAATGTAAGTATTGTGTAAATAAATGACTTATGTACAATTTTCGGTAAAATCACAAAAAAAAACTTGTTCACTTTTCTATGTATGAATGAAACGAATTGTACTGCCGTTTCTCTTTATGCAAAAGCGAGTGCTATTTTGAAGCAAGATTACTTTGCTATTTAACTGAAACTGAACAGCGTCAAGTTCTTGGACTACAAAAAAGAGAAAAAGAAAGAATAATTTTCTTTCTTTATTTAAGTACCAAAACTGATTCATTACTGTGCTTTAAAATGGTATTTGAAGTCGCGCCTTAGAAGAAAAAACACATTAGAAACAATATTTGTGCTGAGATAAAGTAAGGTTTTTAATTTGAAACTCAGGTTTCAAGAGAATCAATATTATCTAACAATAAATAAAAAATGTACGATTTTTTGTGATAACAAATGTTATGGATTATATAATCTTTATGATAATTTGAACAAATATTAAATCATTTTATTGGCAATGAATGCTGCACATTTTTAAAATGAATTTGCATTTTTTAAATTTCTTATTAATGAATGATATTGTTCTGTTTCAAAGTGGGGAATTTAAATAAACAAATTGTAAATGAAATAAAATGAAAATCGACAACGTTCATCGAACGCTAATCTCTTATAGTCATAACTGAAGGGATCTGGTGTGTGATGTTCACCGCTTAATGATGGATCATGATATTCGTAGTCTCTCTTCTCTTTACATTTGCAATCTGCATCTGATAATCCGTAGAATACACTAAAGCTTACTAAATTAACAGTGGCTATAAAAATTGTGTTTTGATGATGTAAAAGCTTCATGTAGCGAAGAGACAGAAAAATTCGACAGCAATAAAAACGTTTTGTGCACAAAAAGTTAAGACAAAAAAGTAATTATGTCAGTCTAAATGAATGAATTTATTTTCTTTAAATTAATTAATAGCTTACTTATTTTTTCTTATAAAATTATAATAAAAAATACTTGAAAATGAATTCAAACTTGGGGGGGAACAATTAGAATTGAAGATGCGGTTAATTTTGAATTAAACAAAGCTTAATTCAAAATTAATAAAACATTTGTTGATTCTGAGTTAAACTAAATATGAAAAAATGTATTGAAATGCAATATTTTTATAAGTAGAGACTCATTTTACACAAATATATTTCATTATCTGCTAAAAAAAATCTTGAGTCATGTTACGTATATTTAAACGTTCTTAACTTTGTTATCATAAATTCCAGCCAGATCACAGTGTGCTGCGCTATGTAACAAGATATATTCACGAGGGAAACAAAATAATACAAACTGTTATATATAATAATAAATATATATTAAAGAAAAAGAAAATGTAAAGAATAAATGTAAATAAATTCAAATTATAAGAATTTATATTAATGTCATTATAAAATATTTCTTTTTATTGTATATAATAAAATAAAACAAAAATGCAATTGACCCATAAAATATGAAAAATACGTCGAGCGCACTTTTAACTGTCAATATAAATTTCGATAAAAATTCCGAAGAATTTGAGTCTTGAAAAAAGCAAAAAATCAATTGCTTTTTGGCAACAGAAGTTGACAAGGAAATGGATCAGAAATGAAAATAAGCAGTGAAATAAAGCAGGAAGCGATTAATATCAGAATCCCTTGCATTGTGATTTTCAGCCTTAAGGCCTGAAAATTCTTTTCATTCAGTTGAGGGAAAAAATATTTTTTTTCTTTTTTCGCACAAGAGAAGACGAAAATTGACAAAGGGAGAACGAATCGTGAGTGAGGCACCAGATTGAAACACGTTGGGTTGCGGATGTGATGTACTTTAGGGACCCAGAGCCCGTTCAAGCGCAGCCTCAGTCTTTCGCGAGCCACACATGCGACGAGTGGTTACCGCATGCACTCGCGTAACATTACGCGACTATTTCTCGGCTTGTCATAGTCGAGCGATGTGATTGTCAATGAAACAACATCGTTGCAAAGTTTACTGAACCAGTTCGACCTACAATTCAAGAACAAGATCATGTCTGTGAGCTATTGTGTTTTTTAATGGAAAAAAGATTAAATTAAAAAAAACGATATGCCATTGAAAAAAGTTGTTTAATTAACATTTATAATCAAAGAGAATCAACATGGACAGAAATTGGATGTGGCTTGTCGTTTTAATTACAGGTGATTGATATATTTTTTAATACAAAAAATTGTGTTAATTTAATTTTGATAAATGTAAAATTAAATTTAAAATTAAGTAAAAAAATATAACTACACAAATTATTTAAACTAAAAGAACTTTAAAATAAAAAAAATAATGAATCAAGTTAACTTAAACTCACTGAAACAAATCGTCCTATAATTTGAATGCAATTTTTCAATTATTGTTTGTTTAAAGAATTTCAAAAAAGGAAAAAGATGAGAGAAAAAAAACCCGGAAATGTGATATAGAGTCGTCATGTGTTGGGCCACGAGGGCATCGCAATTTTGTTATTACACGGTTGCTTCTTTGATACCGTGAGTGAGTTTGAAACCCTGTGGCTATTTTATTGCAGCGCACGGTGTTCTCCGCCCTTTCGACGTGTAGTCGATACTTAATATCCTCACGATTAATTGCCTCCAATAACTTTGATCGTCGAGTAAACACCGATCTTTTGAGATGAAATGTTTGCATATATTGAAAGAGAAAAAAAATAAAAAAAATCATCGACGTTGTTTGATGAACAATTTGTTTATTAGAAATAATTGAAAAAAAACATCGTTTCACTCATTTATATGCAGTACATCTTTTCAAAGGATTATGTTCGCTATTAATCATTTATAGTTTATCGTGCAATCATAGCGAAAAAGATGAATATCAACATGGGATTAATAATTATATGTTATTAGATTTTATAATAAAATTAAAAAATTAATTTTAAATTATTTATCGTGTTTTAAAAGATTTTTAATCATTTAACAAATTTTAATAATTTTATCAAATTATACCAAATTAAACAAAAAAAAGTAGAAAAATATTGATTATTAAATATAAATCGATGGAAATTTCAAGATTGTATTATTTCATTATTATACTCATAAATAGAGTATATTGAGAATGTGTGAACTTAAAAGTATGAGATGTTTCATAAGCAATGTTACATCAAATTAGCATTACGAAGTTAATGCACTCAAAGTGTAAGATGTCCCTGGCTTTCTGTCAATAGAAATAGTCTACTCTGTTTATTGATGAATACGGATAAGAATAATTACATTTTCATTTACAATAATTAAAAAACTGTGTCTGATATCAAAATGATAGATGCTAAAAAGAATTTGATGTACTTTTTACACGAACTTCTTTCAACTTTTTTCTTCGATATTTTTAACTTCTTTCATACTTTCTTATTCTTTTTCATAAAAAAAATGTGTTTAAAAAATGTTTATAAAAAACATTTAATCATCTTTTGCATTCACGCAAATATCATAGCGTGAACTTCCTGATTGTTGAAATAGCACTTGAAAAGTGTTAATGGATAATACTTAAAAGTGTCCTCAATGACGTTCAAGTTTGTGTCAGGATGGAACTTAATGTCTAACTTTTGCGCGACCTACTGTTTGAAAAAGCGTCATTTCGATGCTTGAAATTCTTAACGGATTCTGACAGCCCTGTTATAACAAGAACGAACATTTTTCAAGTATATGACAAATGTTTCTTTCATCGTTGATAATTCAATTGAACATCAGTCTTTTTTTCACTAACTTAACTGCAATAAATAAGAATAAAGCAAATTATAATATATGCTTTTCCCGCGTATAACAGAAGTTGATTTAATTGAGACAAACTGGCGATTTAAATTTGGCATCGGATGGGATATAAATACTATAATTATAGGCATTAATGCGGGCAACAGTAAGACAACTTTCGCCAACATTCGGTGTCTTAGAGACGATCTGTTGAACCCAAATTGACATTCACGCAACCAAATTATGACTCAATTAATATCATCACGCAGTCAATTCAAATCGCACTTCATTCATTTGCAAATGAACGATATCCTGTAAAACAAATTGGAAATAATATACGAACTTGATTTTTTAAATTTTGTTGAAAAAGTATTTAATAAAATTGAAAATTTATTAGTTTGTGAAATGAACATGAAGAGTATACATTTTAAATTCGATGGTTATAAACTTTTTTATCGTTTTATTATAATGAAATTTGTCGTGGTGTGAAAAAATATATCGTTTAATGCAGCGAAATAAGTGTTTCTCCTTTTTTCGAGCAGTAAAGGAAATCCATTCATTAAAAGGATGGCAGACTCATAACGTGGGCGGGGTATTCTTGTATCAAAAGGCTGCAATTTTTCGGTTAAGGTAGAAACAGTGGAATCGCAAGGTGGGCTGACGTACACTCAAACTAAAAAGTTAATATAATTTTGTTAATATAATTGATCTCAATGTATCACTAAAAAATATTGATTTTGCTCAAATTTTAACTTTCATAAAACGTTTTATACACTTTTCCCAAAAATTAATATAAAACATTATATTAATATGTTTAAAATATACAATAATAAAAAATAAAATAAAACTAAAAAAGTAACATTAATCAAATGTTAAAATACTAAAAAAGAGTCGTATAAATTATAGTACATTTGCAGTTTGAATCATTAGTGAATGATTAATTAATCTACGAAATGTTTATTAATGAAACAATACTTTAGACGAGGGCAAATTGCATAGGTAAATCAATTGGTTTCATTCACGAATAAGTTTATGAATGAGAAAAGTTGCTCAACTTCTGTAATAGATTGTACGTTCACGATTACTCTCACGTCAACGAAGAATCTCACAAGTTAACGTCGACCTATGGTCAACACGAGTTTTCTTTCAGGTTCTTCCCACTCACAAAACAGACGTCTAATGGCCTGACGATTGACAACAAAACTTGCTACATATATAAAAAGTCAAAATGCTACCATAAAATGTAGTTCCATCTTTATGGACATCTTTATTAATGTAAAAAAAAACATTTATTCCGTTTTCTAGAAATATTTCTTGGTCTGATTTATGGCGCATAAAAGATTTTTTTTTTTAAGATAAAAATTGCAGTAGAAAGAAAAGTAAAAGTGAATTTATTATTAATAGTAAGTGTTGAAGAAATGAAAAATTAAAAATATATATAAATCTAAATTAATCATGATTAAGTAGTTCAAATTATTGATTAAATTAATGCACGTCGATACTATTTTCGGATCAGTCAGATCTATCACACGTCGGCTGTAACATGTTCCGCAAATATACTATAATTATCCGGATGCGTTTTAACCCTTTAATGGCTTAGTGGGAAGTACTTCCCACCTAAAATAATTATTTTCGTGGACACACCTTTTCCTTAATAATTTCAAAAATAAATGATTATAATATAATATATTAATATTAAATTAATTTAAATTCAATAAAAATGAAATGTACTATTCAACATGAAAAAAAGACGACTTGTGTAAAACAATATTTATTAATTCAAAAATTATTTTTTTTACAAATAAATTATAATTTAATATTTGTATTAATAAGAAATTATGAATAATTAGTTAAAATATGAAGACGGTACAAAATACAAATTTTCTATTTAAATAACATTATCAGAGCAATGCATTATGTAGCTATCTATCGGACGTAACTATTTAGTGAAGCAACAAGTAATACGACGAAAACCGATCAAGCCGAAAATAAAACGAGTTAGCATGACCATACACTTTATACGTTCGTCCCTCACTTCAATTTTTGTAACTTCGAGTTTTACAAAATCTACTCTAATTTTATTAATTTAAACAAATTTTTAAAAATACTTTTTTTACTCATTCTTTTATATTCTTGTGTTTATATATTTTTTCCATTTATGCTTTTATATAGTAAAAAAAGATGGAAATACAGGACTCTTCACAGACTATAAAAGAAAACAAAACAGGACTCTTTAGAAGTTCTACTGTATTTTTTCGAAATCATAAAAAAATGATTTAAAAATAATGTAAAATATATGAATGTTTGTGAAATTTGTTGTTGAACTAGGAATCACATCCGTACTGGGCCAAGCGCAAACAATCGAAAAAACGCCTGACAGGTATGCAACACAAAACATCCATAAGAATGAAAGGCGTTTCGCGTGTCCGGTGGGCTTCTTTCGTCTCGGTAGGAATTGTTATTACTTGAGTGCCGGAATGGCGTCTTGGAGAGATGCATATTTCTATTGCAAAGATCGAAATTCAACTCTGGCGACACTCAACAAACCTGGCAAAAATAAAATTCTACGACGTTATCTTATGAATGAACAATTCCGTGAGTATTCTCTTTATCACAAAAACATATTATATTATATGTATTTTAAAATAAAATATACATTTACTTTATAACTTGACTTATTCACGAAACGAGAAATAACATAAATATCATTCAGAAATAAACGAAAAGTTTTATTTTGTAAATATCTTAAAATAAATCAATGGTTATAGTAACTGGGTTAAATTACGAGAAACGTAGAGAATAATTTATATCTATACTTAAACACGTTGTAATAATTACTAAACATACAATAACTATAGAGTTTAATTCAATAAATAGAGAATTAATTTTAAATTCTCATAAAACTTGACATATGACTTTGTTAAATAAATAATTTCTTGCGTTAGAATAATAAAATTATAAAAAAATAAAAATTACTTTGTATCCAGAAACTCTCATTTTCTATTAAATATCGTCATAAGGCACGTATCTGCGTCTGATATAAAATCTAAAGAAACATTAATACCATATGTATTGACTAATATAGAAAGAGTATCTTTGTTGATCAGTAATTAGAACATCAGTGAACTATTAATGAAAAACACATCTAAATTAGTTTCATGAAAGTCTTTCGTAATCAGAGTAATTACGAAGTTGCGGTGCACGTAAAAAGATTATTCTACTTCGTACAAGTAATGCGATAGGTGAAAAACATGTAAAGCGAAAAAAGCGCGTCAAATTGAAGTCGCGAAGGAAAAAGTGTCGCCAATAAAGATAAGTTAGAGTTCGTCAGAAAGAGATATGCCATCATAAGTCGCTCGATAAAAGTATTCAGACCGTATTCATTATGTTTAAATGACATTTTCCAATGACCCGTTTGAAATATGTAGGATTTAAACAATCTACATTTATTCAGCCTCGTGATCGTTAGTATAAACTTTATTGCTCGAGTTGTTACACTTATTTCAAATAGTTATAGGAATTAGAATCAATCAATCGTGATTACATCTTTTTAATTATCAAAATTGCTTTTCTATTTTTTTTCTTTTTTGCAAAATTACTTTTCGTTATAAAACTAAATAAACTAATTTATATTAGTCAAAAGTTTTTTTCAGAAAAAAAAGTATTTGGTATACCATAGAAGGTTCAGTTGATGCTTCATGCCATAAATTTGTTCTTCCATCATTCTCGAATGCATAGTTGTGTGTCACTGAGTTAAAATGATTTCTTTAGGGAAGCTCGAGAGATGGATTGGCGGCATATACAATTGGAAGCAGATGACTTGGGAATGGGGCTCGACGGGTGAAAAAATAACGTACCAAAACTTCAATAAACTGAAGTCTCAAAACTCGACGCGATATGCATGGCACTGCATCATAATGGACCCGGCACTCAAGTATAAATGGAATGCCAAAACGTGCGTCGAACAGAAGTACTACGTCTGTGAAACACCGGTTGGCCGACAAGGTAATCATCAAAGCAAAATAGTTTCACATTATGCGTATGCAAAGTTCATTTTCATTTCAAATCTTGTATAACTTCAATTTCGTACGTTCAAAGTGTTCAAATGAAATAGTTAAATTTTACTTAAAGCTTTTTGTTTGTTAATTATGTTGGTTATTAATAAATGTATTCTTATTTAAAGATAGATCCAAGCGTCGCGGAATGATAAATGATCCGGGTGCGCCTCAAAATTTAGTGTCCCAAAAAGTGAAGAAAAAAGAGCGCAAACGGGATCGCAAAGATCGATTGAAAAAGAAAGGAAAAAACAGGCCACTGAAATTAGATAAAAAGTTAGAATCATCGATGTGGATGCATGGAGTTAAATTAGGCTCGAGGCCACCAATACGGTAAAATGTCACTGAAAGTGCAATTATTTTATGCATTTATGTATTTCAGATTGAGTAATTATAATTAGTGCTAAATAACTTTACAGCATAAACATATAATTGAGCACATTGATACTTTTATGGTGATTTGCTTAAAGAAAAAAGCATAAAGAAAAAAAATTATTTTAAGTAACAATAATAAATTTATTTTCTTTTTAGTACTCAGCAAATGAATTCCAAAATGCCAGTAAAACCGTATGCATTTCAAGGATCCATAAATTATCACAAACCACAAAGTCTGGACAAAAATACAATTTATACTTCGTTTGACACAAAAATGAACGACTTTGCCGTGGAAGAAATTTTATTAAAGCCGTAATCACGTGTCGTTGTACTATTACTCGTAACTAAGTTCAATGTTATAGGGAAAAATATAAGATGTAGATCATAGAGTATATGATCTCAATATTTTGCAATTTTATAATCTTTTTTGTTTATTTATTTAATGTCTTATTTGTTGCATCATGACAAATATCCACAAAATGTATTTATCATCTTTCATCGTAATATCACGTATCACGCATCTATCACACTTCAATAGACCGCATCATTACTTGTCTCGTGCATCTGACACAAATATAATATGTTCACTGTAGTTTACGAATATTTATTTAATGCTGTGAAATATGCTTTTGCCATTCACGACATCTTGCTACTGCAAATATGCATTCAGAAAGCATTTGTTTGCATAATTATAATATAAAAAACGTCAATAAAATAAATATTACGACTTTGTAATATCAAGTTTGTTTTGAATTGTCATGTATGTAATTGATGAATTAATTTTCATTGCAGATCAACATTTAAATTACGTAACTTTATTTTTATTACAACTATATAAAATTTTGATTACGTATGATTGTAATTGTATATAAATTTATTATGACTTTAAATAAATGTATTAAATCAGCGTAAAATGTAATGTAATATTTAGCAAATTTTCAAACTACTAGAATTACTTTATCTAGTTGGCATTTATTAGTAAATGTGTTATTGATGTTAATGAAGATGATTGTAAATTACAAATTCAATGTTGATATATTGATAAAAGCAAATTTAAATACAAATGTGCAATATAATTATATAAACCCTGTATAAAACTTACCTTGAGGTAGGTGCAAAGAGCGTCCCCTTTGAGTTCGCCATTTTCATCCTTATAAAGCTTAATTTTGTCCTTCCCTTTCTCGTCCCTGGCCAGAAGACCACACTTGGTAAACAATTCGGTTATTTCGTCAAGAGTAACATCCAACGGCAAACCAGAAACATATATGGACGTATTGTGTGCTTCGTCGACTTCAAACCATTCAGGAACTTGTGGCGCTTTTCTTTTACCCTCTTCTTTCTTCTTCGCAGCTTCAATTTTGGGAGATTCTTTTGGCACGGATTTGGATTCTGCATTCTTATCATTTGGATCGGTAAATCCATAATTAATTTGATACATTGCTAAGAAATCTTCATCAACCTGTTAAATAAAAGATACATCATTTTAGCATTTTTGTAATGTTTTAAATTAAGTTTGTATATATTTAATTTAATTATAAAGTAAAATTATTACCTTGGGAAACCATGCTCTTTTTTCTTTGTCAAACATATAAACACTTCCATCTTTGGGGTCAGTATAAGTATGAGTATCATTTTCATAACCATAAATTCCTCCCTCAGGAATTTCCGGAACTGTTGAAGTATCTTTATCATCTTTCACAACCCAGGAGTTTGAGGGGTAATCGAATTTATATGCGATATTTGTTGTTTTATCGACATACGTGTAATTTTGTCCATCAAATTCATAATTTTGATCTGACTTACTCACATCAGGTACTGCAGTTTCTGGAGAACATTTTTGTTCTTCGCCTAAAAACCATTCGTTTTTTATTATTATTAATTTTTATTGTTATAATTATTGTTTGTAAAATTAATACAAATTAATAAGTTAATTGTAAACAAAATAATTTACTTGAATTATTATTTAATCTTTCAATTTGTTTTTTATAAAAAAATGATGACTTACACCAAGACTGTTTTTCATTGTTATAAATTAATCTACGTCCAGTACCCGGTTCTGTATAAATGCACTTATCTCCTTCATACGACAAATGGTTCGTATAATCTGCTGGAGGATTTGAATCTGGAACTTTCTTTTCTTCGTTATCAGAATCAAATTCTTCGTCGTCCGATTTTCCTTTTTCATTCACTTGTCCAGTATCGTTATTCTCAGACAGATTATCATTTTCAGTTTTATCTGTCGAGGGTTCGTCATTTTTTGACGTTTCTTCCAGACTCATTTTTGTAAATAAACACACCTATAAACAAAAAACAAAAATAAATATTTATATCGAGCATTATTATTGCACATTACAAGAACATTTTTTGAAATGTATTCTAATTTAATATTATGGTTTAAAAAAGATATTCATTGTTTAAGATAAATTAATTGTCAAAATAAACAAACTTTCCACACCTTAACCTATATTTCTGTTCTCTTGAAATATAAAACGCAATTACCTTATATAGTAGACAATAAATTCGTAAACTTGGTAAATAACTTTTTTACGATTATTTAAATGAATAAACTCGTGTTCAATGATACCCAAGAAAATAAATAAAATGATCGTTTACGATCTTTTTTCATATATAAACATAGCAAATATTGCATGAGCAGAGACTGTAAACTCACTGACGTTCTTATTCTTACTTGAGTTTACCAAGCATCTGCAATTCTGCATTTTCAAGAATTCAGCAGAATGTAACTTATTTATCTTCGTTCGATATTTAATAAAAACACAAAAACGAAATTGTAAATTGTTTTCTTATCTTCTTACATATAAATGATGTTCTTTTATAATCAATAAACTGATAACATTTATATATATAAAAATTCATCATTTGAAATATATTTTTTGGTGAATTTCATTCGATCGCCATCTGCCATTCTTTTATAAAACTAATTTATATCAAGGGTGAAATCAAGGAATTGAAATCGGGGAATAATAATAATCATCCATAAAGTTTCAACTTTATTTTCATTTTTTATTTTAATAACAATAAAAAAATAATTGAAACATGATTTACATAAGTCTTTGTTAGAATTAGATATTACAAATGTTACTCACATTATAGATATATTATTATATATACTTTAAAATTTGATCTTTCCAGATTATACATTACAGAAGACGATTCTTAAAGCTATCGAATACCATGAATGCTGATGTTTTAAGAATTTTCAAATTTCAACACATTAAAAGTAATAAATAATTAATAAAACCTTAAACGCATTTCTGTTATGAAAATAATAATTGATTTTATCAATTACTTACAGTTTTTAGGTATTTACAAACAATTAATCGATTTCATTAAAACAAGATAAATTTTTAAACACTATCTCAATTATTTTTATATCAACTCATTCGAATACTAACATATATCAAAAATCTACAACGACAAAGCTAAGGACAAACTGTGATTGTAGATTTATGGTAAGATAAACTGTAAAAGACAAGTGAATACAAAAAATACTATTTAAGTAGTAAAACCTAAGATTTACAGGAAATTTTATAAGATGTAAATCGGTTAGTTGAAATTAATGTTGAAGTTAATTTTAACCCTAGAACTATAAACTGGGCTAGATATCTACCCCATCGCAACAACTTCAAATTGTTGTATAAGTAAGTGGTTAATAAAATAAATCCTTTAACCATAATTATAACTCATACTCAAACACAATTGAAATAATGCAATTAAATAGTTTAGTGTGAAAAAATAAGTATACAGTTCTAGGGTTAATTATACGTACTTTTCCTACAAAATTTCAATTTATAGATTGAAACTAAAAAAAGATGTAATATTTATTTATATTTTATTATATTTATATAATATTTTTCATAATTTGCCTAATTTAATACAACTTTTACTTAACTGAAAATTAATTTCATTAATATTTGACAATATTTAAGATGTCAATCTTAATTTTTGTTTAATCTAGCTTTTATAACTTTTAAAATTACAATTACAAAACGCTCTCAAATCACTATTAACGTATTGAGCGTCTTAGTGCACATTGAAACTAAATGAAGAGGTATTATTTTTCAACAAAGGAAGAATACCTAAACTTCCTTTAATTAATTCCTTTAATTAATAAAAGTAATTCCTTTCTTTCTCATTCGCTAATATAAATATATAATGAGATATGAATAAATATTACTTCTTGTTTTTAGTCTCAACGTATAAGTATACGAATTATTTGGAATTCAATATTCAATCATCATGAACCATACGCGAAAAACGCGGAGGAGATTTCCAAATGGCACTTGACGTTCGTACGACTCGATTTTTGTTGATTCCCTTGAATAACTCCGATAGATCAGGCGTGCATCGTTTAGTATTAAACAGCTTTAAAATCAAACTTTTGGGAATCATAGATTGTGCTGCTAATAAGTCGCCTCGAGATGTTGCTGCAAAATAAAATCCCGAATTTTGATTATTAATGTAATTAATTTAATAACTTTAATAACTTATTCAATTTTGTGATAATTATTATAACTCACGTTTAGCCCATTCTGGAATTGGGAATTTTGGTTTAGTTTCAAAGTCGTCATCATCACTTTCGGGTTCACTTTCAAGTTTATATGCGTTTTGTGGAGGTTTTTGAGTTTGTTTCTAAAAATATAAGTAGACAAAATTATAAGTCTAATAATGTTAATCTGTGAAAAATATACTTAACACAAACTAATATTTCTTTCCAACTTACTTTGGCCATTTTTTGTTTCGTTTGTTCCTGAGCAGCCTGAGCTTGTTGTAATGCTCGCATTTCCGCCAATTTCTTTTTCTCGAGCATATTTGCTATACGTTTTTTCTCAGCTTCCTCGCGAGCTTTTTCTTGAGCCAACAACGCCAACTTAGCTTTTTCCTCTTTTTCTTTCTCAGCCTTTAATCGTTTTTCCATTTCCAGTTTATTTTTAGCCTCTCTTGCTTCTCGGATCTTTTGTTCTTTCAATTCCCGTTTCCTGCAAACCAAAAATAATTACAATTTTACAAAAATTTAGAATAAAATATATGACAAAAAAAATTTAATCAAATTAATAAAACTTACTGTTTCTTAGCTTCGACCATAGCTTTCAATTGGATATCACGCTTAAGCTTTACATCATCCGTTGACGTCTTCCGATGATACTTTTCCTCAGATTTATCTATAGAACTAAGTTTGCTGGCTGATTTAGGTATAAATGATTCCACATTTGTGACTAAATTGTTGATTTTTGAGGCTGTTAATGGTTTTGTATACTACAAAAAACAATCACATTTATATGCATATGTTATATTTGTAAAATATTTTTTTATTTTCTTTTTTAATGAAAAAAGAAATTATTTTATTAAGAAAAAAAAACAAAACTTACTGTGTTATAATTTGGATGACTTATTGGAGTGTACGCCTTACTAGTAGAGGTTGCCACGGGAATACGATTCTTTCCAATCGGAGTATTATACTTCAACTGCTGTTGAGATTTCTTGACACTTTTAGCTGGCGCTTTTTCGGTCATCTTCTTCTTGACATTCTAAAATAAAATTGTTTAATTGTTATGTAAAACAAAAATCAAAATAATATTATCTGAAAAATTGTTCTAAATGTTCATAATTAAATCAAACTAATATAAATACAAACTTCTTTCATAACAGCTTCTTCGTCCTCGGTATCCTCCTTGCTCTTAGCTTTTTGTTCTTCCGCCTGGTTATTCTGATTGGCCATCGCACGTGTCTTAGTTCGTGTAACCCTTGTGACCGTTGTTGCCGCTGTTGCAGCCTCCTTCTGCGGACTTGCCGCGACTTGTTCGAATGCCTCCACTCGCTTCTTAACCGACTCCTTTAAGTATGGACTAAACAAAGCTCCATTTTTATAAGTATTTTTCGCCGGCATTGCAGCCTTAACTTTATTATTCGCTTGCGTGGCCACCGGAGGCGTTGACTCCACCATATCATCGTCGCTCAACAAACTTGACCGCAGCAATCTCGGTTTCTTCGTATTCTTACCTACGACTACATCCGATTCATCATCTGTAATAAGTGACATGTCTGCGGACGATTCGAGCCACGAATTATTCCTTTCCTTTGTTTTCATTTGATCTTTTGGCTTGTTTGCAACATCCGACGACTTCTTCTTTTCTTCGCCTTTATCGCTTATCTCCGACACTTTGGCTGAAGTGTTGTGAGTCTTGCTAATTTTCGTCGGAACAACAAATGTCTCGTCGTTAGCGGCATTAGTTATAGGCGCCAGCGGTTCTAGCATCACTGCAGGATTCAGCAATTTTTTGTGCTTCATAAGAGCACTCGCGTTCATCGTTGAACTCAGGATATTGTGCTTTTCAATTGCGTCCTCATAAAACGTCGTTTCGGTTGAACATATCGTTGTTTCGCACTTTTCAGTGTTCATTTTTTTCAGTGGTGGTTCTTCATTTTGCCTTTGTTCTCCAGTACTCAGCTTAATTGAAGTCGTTTCATTTGCTCGCTTACGACTTGGCTTTTCTTCGGCTTTCGAACTAATGACTGTTGTGGCATTTTTGTCAGGTTCGTCCTGTTGATTTAACGAACTCTCAAGATCTATCGTTAAATTACGTGCCACACTGGAATTCGTTCTGCTGATCTTCGATATCTTTGGTGGCAATTCAATTTCTTTGTTGTCTTCCTTATCCAATTGCGTCTTCTTTGTCAAACGTGATTTTTTCACCTAAATTTTGAATACGAAAATAAGATTAAACATCAATTCTTATATAATTCAACACTAATTTGACATTAATTTTGTATTAAGATTAAATAATTCATAATCAATAAAGTTGTTTACAAAAATGTGTTTACCTTCGGACTCTCCGCAAAAATCTGCATTTGTTCCATAGCCCTTTTAGAAGCCGTTCTCGTAGTTCTTCTTCCATTAAAATTATTCTCCGTTTCTTCAGTCTCAACTGCATTAACTGCATGTGTCCCGGTCATTGTTCTCTTTGACGCCCGGGATCCTTTTTTCGTCTTACTTTCATCAATCGTAGAATCATCGCACTTGTCGTATTCATCAACAACTTTGTTCTCGGGAATTGCCGATATTTTTGGACCCCTCTTTTTGGGACCGGGTTTCACATTTTTCGTCAACAACGGCTCTGACAGTGATTGTTCCACATTATTTAGTGATTCCGTAAAAAAATCGAGAGTTTCCTGTAGACGATCTTTTAAATACTTATCCAATTCTTTGTCACCCTCGGTCACCCGCTTGTGGAAATTATCCAGGTGTTTGATAAGTTCATGCCTCCTTATACTTGGCATGTTTGTTATCTACAAAAAATAACATTTAATTTCATCACGTCAATTTTTTTCAAATTCAAACAAAATTTCAAATTAAAAAAAAACATAATTTCCTTTCCTTAGGATAAAAATATTATTTTCCGAGGAAAAATAATGAAGGAAAATAATTTAAAAAATTGTTATTATAATTATATGTGAAAGTTTATATTTTTTGACATAAATTGGCATGCACATTTTGGTAGACATTTTGGTAGATTCAGAAAGTTTTAAAAAACTATACCTGAATTTCCTCGAAATTGCTTCTAGATAACAAAATAATAATAATAAAATTAAAATCAACGTAAAATGTCACATCAAATAATCACAACAAAGTCACATAACACTAAAAACTGGAGAACAAAAATAATAAACACGCGCGAAACACAAAATTTAGTTTAGTGTACTTCCGACATGTTCACGCGCGAAATAACGTTTACACTTTACAGGTTTTTAACGTTCCAAAGGGCGGCGTTTCGAATTTGCAGACGCTATTGGTTAAATAACTGACGCTCAGCCAATCAGAAAAAATACCCCACCAATTGACATAACGTCTTTTTTGGCTTTGAATTTAACAACTGACGATATTTTCACCGTCTTTTTACATAGAAAATTAAAAATTGCTTATTTTTTATGAAACTAAATACTAAAAGTATATAACTTTTAAGCACTAACTAGTAATCTAAGTATTTTTAGACAGTTTTAAGTGAAGAGTAAACTTGTCGATTCTTGTTTTTGTTTAAAACTGAAGTTAGATGCACAAGAATACAATGAAAACATCTGTTAAAGTGAAGGCGGGAAATTCAAAATGTTTTTTTGTTAATTCATTTATTTACATTTAAGATAAGGATAATTTGTTTAAGGAATTATAAAATATAACATAAATTTAATTCAAAAGTATTATTTAATTAAATTGTAGATATTTTATTTCGTGAAATATATCCATTGAATAGCTTTATTAGGTACATTTCTTTAATGGAGTTGGCATGACAGATTTGAAATCTCATCTCACTTATGTAACTACTTTCAGTTTGATGTATAAAGTATTCCTAAAGTTTACGTTAAACAAGTATAGTCATGTGTGTATATATTTGAACTTTATATTTATTATTTAATTATTTATTAAAAATGATTTTAGTATAAAAAGGCAGTTTTAATATAACTGAAACGACTGTAAATAAAGAAACCATTTATAACTTTTTATATATCACAGAATTCACGCTGAATTGACCGAATTAAATTATTCTGGTAAGTGTAAATGCTCATTATATTAGTGTTTTGATTTTTATATATACATCTAACATCTAATATCTTTGTACATATAAATATTATAAATGCTTATACAATACTCTAACAATATCTTCATTTTTTAATATACAAATTGCAACTAATTTGTTGTGCAAACTAATATTTTCTATATTAAGAAAATTGTTTCAAACAATATTTGTACAGAAACAATTATCGCAGCGAATTTTTAAAAATACTAGTGATTGAAGCGCGCCCTCCGGGCGCGCAGACTTTGCTTGTTTTTTCAACAGTTAAAAATGATTGTAATTTTTGTTAATATTGTAAATGATAAATTTCTCTTAAGAATAGGGTTGATAAAAAT
>JABFPJ010002932.1:0-17713 GCA_022817425.1 Gryon sp. ZL-2020
AACATTTATTTTCACAAATTATTACTTCAATGAAGTCATTGATGTTCTATCTTGTTTGACTAAATGCCAACAAAATGTTAGAAGAAAAAAAGAATTACTCAATTACGAGTCTCTTAAATATGAAATGTGTCTTTTTCATTTAGCCATGAAATGCTATTTTCATTTTACACAAACAAAAGTATAAAAATACCAATAAAGTAATTAAACAACGAAAGATCATCATGGAAAGATGGATCATTTGAAGTGAAAGATTGTAATAAAAATAATTCTTGTTTTTTTTTAATTGAATCAATATATTATATCCATGCTATTATTCCATTGCACGTCATTATAAAACAAAGTGTTTCCAAAGCGGGAAATATCACTTCTGTTTAAATGATGAATGCTCTCTTTCCGGTTTACTTATCACGAGTTCAAGGAATCTCGGAATACCTATGTATTAAAACTATACTTAACAAAGCGCTCATGTTGTGATTGAGAACTGTTGAGAGTTTTTTTTTATTAACACACATTTATACACTGCTTACTCAAACAAATCCCCTCGTGTTTCGCATCAGCGTAAATGTGACACATCGCGAATACCATTATCTTTTACCAACTTTACCGACCATTTATACACACAATTCCATTACTTTTAACATGCAATTCGTTTTGTGAGAATAATTTTTCTCAAAATAAAATTATCATTTGCGTGACATTAAACTCTCAAACGGTTTGCAATTTAATTGTATACAATTGTAATTACAATTAAATGCATAATTTCTCAATTAACATTTAGGTATAATAAATGTACAACTGTTTATCGATTTTTTTTAAATATAATTAAGAAATATTCAATGATAGATTTAATATGAAATTGACAAAATGGTGTTGGTTAATTTTTGGCCAATAATTGCATAAAGATGTTTTTGATTTTTTTTTTTTTGACGGACATAATTAATTTGGTAGAAATTGAATTCCATATTTGTACGTCGGCTGCGAAGTAACGGCGTGGCTTAAATCCAGGTGCCTCGTTCTTACAATGACATAATGAAGTCTAATGACCTTTAAATTGAATAGCAGTAATATTCCAACTGAACAACACGTCCTACACATTTATTTTCAAAATCAAATTAAATTGTCACCATCGTTATGACATATCTTTCAGTTTTTAATATAAAAAAAAAATTAGCAAAAAATATACACATTAATCATCCTCTAATGAAAAATTCTATCAATTCATTAGTCTGACGTTGAATGTATAAATCAACATCTTTCCATTGGAATAAAATAATTGTTCCTTTGCTAATTTCTATTGCAGGAATTCTTCGTGCAATTAATCGTTTTATTTAAAAGAGTTACAGATCTATAAATTACGTAGCGCCGCAATAAAAACGAAACAATGTTGTCTAAGTGGAAAGATTAGTTCAAATGGGGTTAAAGTTGATAAAAGTGGACGTGGAAGTCTTGAAACGGGGAGTCTCAACTGTGATAAACTTTTCTTTGCTTTTGACGTTTTCTTATCTGACATCAAATTGAAAAATTTTCCCTTTACAAACAAAGATAGTAACTTTAACAATTTGAATAAGATATTTCCAATGCGTCGTCAATTTTAAATGATTAATCATTTATTTTTAGTTTGAAATGAATTTTATCATTTTGTAATTAAATGTGATTTTTCTTTTAATAGGGTTGGCTTGTAAACAGCTTCCGCATGTCAACTTCCGGTTCAAAGGCAACATCAGTGAGAAGCCAGCGTCGACCGGCTCCGGCAGTGCCTTCATTACAAGACTCGAATAGCGCAAATTGTTCAGGTGCTAAAACCCCAATGGCAAATCCTGCGGCTAATACAAGTGTGGGAGGAAATGTCCCTACACCAATAACCATTCCACCATCATCCGCACCATCCGCTCCGCCAGGTAAATATCGGATTCCAATTTTAAAAGGGGTTAAAAGCATCTGCTTTTTATATTAGCGGACATATATTAATTGTGCACTCAAATGTATCTCCAGCAGGTTTCAATTTTCTTATTAACTATTTTAAACGCTTTTTATGTTCAACTTAAAAAATAATTATTTTAATTATTAAAGTTTGTAATATTTGTAATAATTGTAATATTACATTTATATAATTAACAGATGCTTTTGAGTAATTTCAATATTAAATTAAATATTTTAATTTTTAATGTCTAAAGTAAATGAATCATTCAATTTAAAAAAAGGACATAAAAGTAGTTTATCGACAGACTTTGATGCATAAACTTATGTTATATTATATATCGTTTATATTCGATTATTTTAAATGGAAATATCAGCTATTACGTGAAATTAATTTTGAAAGAATTAACATTAGGTAATGGCTATATTTGGTTATTGATTTGAATGGCGTCGATGGAATTTATGTATGGTAAAATGAAGTTCAAAGGTTCATCGGATTACTTTAACAAAATACGGATTGTTATGGTTCTTCGGGCATTTCAAACGTTTTACCGTTGAATAAATGTAAGATATTTGTTATCATAGAATGAAACATTAACGAATTTTCATTATTTCAAATTGTACACTCTGTAAAAATATAACTTTTTTCTATTTTTAGTGTTGAAAATCTTTATCATGAAAAGATATAAATAGTTATTTATATGTTCAAATTTAAATACGAGTATAAATATAAAAGAATTCTTGTAGATTTCCAAGACATTAATTTTAATCGTAAAAGCATATTTAAGTAATACGAAGTCTTCATTAAAGTATTTGATCTGATTAAAATTATTGAAAATATATTTTAATTACAGACAAAATATGATAAAATGTCAATTATTTTAACTGATCAAACTATGTTCAATGATTTACTGTAAATTAAAAAGCTCTTGAAGTAAATAAAACATTGACGTATTATAAAAAACGTAATCATAGATAAAAGAAAAATTATCAGCAATGTTAATTGATATTCTTTATGTTATGTATATTTTACATTTTATATGTTTATATCTAACTTTTTTTTATTTTTTTTATATTTTTATATTTTTTTAATATTATTTTATATTTTTTTAAATTTATATATAACTGGATAAACACACTTTTATATTACATTGTTTCAGTTTAATTTTATTTAAAAAGCAATATTTGTTAAAATTACTTATATAACAACGAAATCCTCCGTTAATAAATAAGTTTATTCCTTTCTGTATCAAAATAGATACTACAATTTACAATTTAATATATCTCAAATGCCAAGTTACAGCATCTTAAATCTTTTACATCAAAGTAAAAAGTATCCCATGTCAATATCCATTTTGTTATCAATAAAAATAATTCAAAAACAAGAATTAAAAAATGACGTTTGTTTAAGAACATCGTTTCATTCATAAAGGAATATTTTTTTTCTTTTCTCTTACGACATTATTAAAAATGCCATCAACTGAAACAACTCAAATACCTGAATTGTAAATAAAAGTGCATTCTTACAAATGACATAACAATTGTTTTTCGAACATTACATTATGTTCCTCGACAAGCATCGCTTGAATGATCAAATTAATTTTTTTGTTCGCTTTTTGTTGAATCTCTTAACACCGTTTGGCATATTCTGGCATCATTATCGCAGAAATATCTAGAGCGACGTGTGCAAATGACGGCGAAAAAGGCTCGAAGCATAAAGCCGTTGCACCGGCCGGGGTACCTTGGGCTCGTCAATCTCGCAGACGAGCCATCATCGTGAGTTAACATTCTCTCCCTCAATTGCGTCATTGAAAAGCGCATTTGTGTCGGTGTGTATGTTTATGTCTATGTGTGTGTGTGTTTATGTGTGTGTGTGTTTATGTGTGTGTGTGTGTGTTTGACACAAAGACACACACGTGTGTGGCATCCTTTTGCCTCGCGGATATCTACGCCTATAAAACTTGTTTGTTATACGGCCAACGCGAGATAATGGTTGTCAGCGTTTAAGGAGCCGTTCATTTCGACCTCGCACTCGGAACTCCCAATAGTCTCGTCGCGTTATCAGCCACTTCACCATCGTATTTCATTAAAACCTTAAAGTGTGTCTCGACAAACGAAACAGATAAAGTTCGAGTCCCGGCCTTTTTTGCCACTCGATTCACTTCGTCTCTTTTTTTTTTATGTCATAGTGTTTCCGTCGTTTGTGACACGCGTACATCAACTGTCAAGTGTCTGTCAAAAAGTTTGACTTTCGAACGAAATAATAGAAATTATTTCTTTTTATTTAGTAATATTTAATAATGAACGAATTTGGATTGCAAATTTGTGCAATGTTTTATGATTTTCATTTAAAAAAGTAAAAAAGCTATTGATTTTGGTTTCTGGGTAAAAGTCAATGTAATTTAACTGAGTCAATAAATGCATTGGCTGATGTTTGTTTAAATGGGTTTGAACTCTCGTTTTCGACGACGAGATGGAATCGCGAGGACAATTCGTATCGTAATGTAAGACGAAATGACGAGAGATGGGAAAGTTGATCAGAATAGCTCGTAACATTAAACGAAATTGGTATTAATTTGAACTTTAATTACCATCCGCCGGGACGGAAGCACGTAGGCGAAGACTAATCTCTCTCGAATTTACAATTCAGTTGACGTGAATTGGACGATGTCATTCGGCACTGCTCGCTAAAAATTTTACGTATGTTTATGTTAATGGTGTTTGTTGGTATTCACTTTTTAAACATCTCGTTTCGAGTTTTTAGTTTAAGATAAATAAAGGAGAAATAAAGAAATACTTGAAATATTGATTCAATATATAAATCATTAATGAAATACAAAAACATAATTTTATTCAGTTTATTAAAAATAGCTAATCGTAAATTAACAAAGATTTTACTTCTTTATTTTGTGAAAGATAATGTTCTTATCGTTTTTATCTGAATAAAAATATGATAAGTTAATAGTTTATTACAAGGATACATTTACTTTTGTATACAATCGGGATATTTCTATAAAGATTCAGATCTAAAAAGAAGAGTCTATTTTTTATATTTAAAAAATGATTTCAAAAGCAAATTTAATTGAAGTTATTTATGTAAACGTTATCTTGGATGAAAAATTGAAATTAATTTGTAGATTAAAAAGGATAAACAAGAAAAGCCTTGTTGTTTCAGATGAAAGTATAAAATTGCACAATGTAAAGTTATAAGTATGGATTCATAAGCTTCTTAAGCATATTACGTTTTCTTGTGAAAAATTACATTCAGAAATTAATTGAATGAATGCGATAAGTATTGTTAATTTTCTCTGTTCCGGTTCACTACTGAATTGCACTGCTGATACGAATTTGATCTTAACAGTAAACGTTTCTCAAAATTATGCATCAATACGAATTTTTATGCAATATTGTGCAATAATATTTTATGCAATATACATTTGACTATTTGCATTTTAATTTGAATATAAAAATCATCATAAAATATAAATGAATTTTAAAAGATATTTTGAAAAATAATTTTTATTATTAAAATATTGTTAAACTCAAATAGGATTAAAAAGAAATTTCGAGTTCAAACCTTGAAGCTATTCCTTTTGCATTTTTTGTTCTTATAAAAAGTTTTCATACATATTTCATAAATGTGACAATAAATAATAATAATTAATATAATTGAAAAGTTAGGATATTCAAATCCATAGTAGTAAAAGTTATTAAGATATAATAAAACACAGCAATAGATTGAATACTATAAAATATGAAGTACTGATACTGAATTAAAGCATTCTGAAATATAAAAAGACAAAATAGATACCGGTTTGAACTTTTTTCTGCATAACTTTAAACTCTAAATCTCGTTTCTCTATTCGATATTGTTACTTAATATATTCTGTTTACGAACCTTTGACCGGGACGTATAAGGCATTTTTATAATATGAATCGTTCTATATGCAAAAACTGAGATATGTATTTTGAAACACTTATTATATAAAAAATAATAAATACCTCGAAATTGAATTTCTATTAATTGTATTAGTCATACGTAAAATTATTCAAAATATTACCTTTTTGATATAACTTTTTAATTCTTCAGTTATTTAAATCAACTGGGAATCTCTATCACTGTTTAAATATACTTTATCTTTATCACAAAGTTCGAGAAATACGAATTTAATTCATTTTTAAATAAAATACGTATTCCGTTTCGTAGAAACAAGATGTTGTAAATTGTTACTGTTTTTATTATTAACACGTACGTTTTCCTTTAAAATAATTATACTATTTCACTAAGTTCAACATTAAGCGATGTTTTAAAATTACTAACCCACAAGTAACTACTTTTAAAGGGAGCACAATCTACTCTTCTATTAAAGTATGTCATGATTCGTAATGTCAATTCTTGTTTGAACTTGGCTGTCATTTGATTACAAAATTGAAACGTAAAATTCCATTTGCATAAAATAATTCAATCAAATTACATGAAAATCCATATAATTGAAAAATTATAATACTTAATAATTTTTGAATTATAAATTATTAATATGAAATCCAATGAATCGCAAACAAATTGTTTCGATTGCGCAAAGTCACTCGAAAGTGATAATTTATGAAATTGATTTTCAAAAAAGTTGCAAAATATCTCACCGATAGTTCGTGTGGTCGCATCAAATGTCAAAATGAACGACAGAAATTTAGTTATTGACCTCGTCAGTTAACAAATATGGAAATGTCTGTAGCTTCTATGTGTTTATATCTTATGATGGTGATAAAACCGCAGAATGAAAATATTCTTATAATTTAAAATATGTTTCCGAGTTACATGCAATGTTTATTTATTTACTTTATTTTTCCATCTGACGAATACCTATAAAACAATTTACAAAAAATGTACAATAACATACCGGGCACGTAATTTTAATTCCTATTATTTTCTACAATTTCGACTAAGTGAGTTACTGTAATTTCATGTTTTGTCGTTCAATCATAATTACAGGGACTCGCGTGGGAATCGTTACAAACGTGATGAAAATACAATGATAAGCGAGCTCAAATGGAAGAACTTTATTTATTTATGTCTAATCGATGCAGTCAATTTGCTAACAATATGCCTCCGAGTGTGTTTTTTTATGCCCAATTTCCACCTGTTTACAGTAATGCATTGGCAAATCATTACGATACATTCTGCATTTCATATTCCATAATGTAAACTCCAAAATTATATTATTCATAATTACAGAAAGAAAAGAATTTTATCAGATTCAATTTTAATTAACCAAAAATACATGTTTTAAGTAATCTCTTCGTTATAATGATCCTTTTTTTTTTTTTTTTTTTTTTTTTTTTTTTTTGATGATATAATGAAGTTTCAATTGTTCTCGTACATTCTTCAGTTAATAACTTTACTTGAAAAATAAAGACTAATGCAATCCGAGAAAATGTTCCAATGAACAAGGTTGTCGTAATATTACGTTCTTCCTCTTGATTCATGATTCGTAACCGACCAATTTGTTTTCCAATAAATCTGACAATTTAATTTACGATTAGCAAAAGTTGTGTCCACGAGATGTATTAATCAGTAAAATTGATCAAATTAAAAGACAAAAGAATATACAGATAGAAAGAGGCAGGCATTTAATGGTAAAAATGATTCAGAGTTGTTTTAAAAGTATAATGTGTATAACGATACAGGAACGTGCACAAAATCGAGAAGACTGAAAAAGAAGTGAATTGACGGAGCTCATAGCGGTGAATTCATTAAGCGGCATAAAGTTGATTTAATGAGTATCCTCTTGCGCTCACCGGAGGGCTTAATAATTGTTAACTACTGTCGGTCAATCAATTGCCGTGACCGCGAGATGGAGGCCGAATATTTCGAAATGTCTTGGAAAATGAAGTTGCAATTGCTTAGAAGGCGCGTCGCGTATATTCTACGAGAAGCGATTCGTAGATACCGTAAAAGGAAGGAATATACGCGTTTTTTGACTGAGGAAGAACAAAGAATAAGGTGTAGATGATTATTTCTTATGTTCATAACAAATTATGTTTAACAACAAATCAAGAAAAGAAATAATAAAAAACAAAAGACAGTGAAATTATAAATGTCGAATTTTTCTTGTTAAACAATGTCATTTCATTATTATGAATTAATTTCAGATTATTGGTTGCCACCGAGTACGATATATCTACCAGGATTGCAATGGCTTACGCCCCTTGACAGGATTATTATGAAGAAAATTTCTCATGGTCTTGAAGGTAATTTAACTTAATTGATTAAATATTATATTAAATATTACATCAAGATGAAATGTAAGCAATTTTTTATAAGAGAAAAGATTATTTTTGAAGTAATAATATTATTTTGAGTTATATCAATTTGAGTTTTAGACAAAAATTATTAGATAAAATCTTCCATGTATTTATAATATATACATTAATGTTTTGTTAATATTTATTTCTTGTTTTTTCAGTTTTCGTGAATGGAAATGATAAGCGATATGAAGTTTTGGATGCTCGACAGAATCTTATATATAGTATTTATGAAGATTCGACCAATCTAGAACAATGCTGTCTTGGATCTTATAGATCGTGCACCTATCGTATCTGTGATGCTAATATGTGCGAAATTTTTCGCGTGGATCGTCCTTTCAAATGCAAAGCAATGTGGTGTTGTTCGCAGGTAAATAAAATTCTCCGAACAATTATAAACAATTATATATAGGAGTATTTAATTATGTCTGTATGTTATTCGACATGCAATGTACGTTAATGTTAACTTTAAAATGAACGTAAAATTCAATAATTACGAAAATAAACACATTTTTTATTTCAAATGAATATAATGATTTATTCAGTAAAAAGTTAGAGCAGATTAACAATTCATGAAAATACTTAAATAACATAAACTCATTTTTAATGATATTGTGAAAATGTATTGATAAATAATTATGAACAAGTAGTTGCTATAATGATAAATAAAACTATGTATAACTTTATAGTACGATCTATTGTCAGAGAATATTTTTAATTATTCGATTATATGCTTAATTAACTTAGTAATCAATACACTGCAATTTCTGTGTGAAACAATATTATTGTGACACAATGATATACGGTCAACGACTTATTCACGAGATGTACACTTCTTCTATGATGTAATCAGTTTTAATTATTCATACATCTTAACTGTGTTGTAGTTAATGTTTTATTTTGTATGTTGTTCTACACTATGAAACTAAGCTCGCAAAGTGTTGATAAAATTATTTCTTATTATTTGTAAAAGAAAAATGTCATTTGAAATGTGAAAAGTTATTTTATACTGTAGTAATTGTAAGATTTATGTATTGAACAGTAAATTAAATTATAATTTTTCTTTTTTCAGAAAGTATCAATGTCTTCAAATGGAAGACAATTTGGTACAGTTATCCAGAATTTGAATTTTTGGCGAAATTCTTTCTTTTTACGCGATGAATTTAAAGAACCGAAGTTATTGATAAAAGGACCTATTTGTTGGATGGCTTGTCAAAATGTATTTAAGGTAAAATTGTTGACTCATTTTATTTGCAAGATACTTTAATATCATTTATATTATATATATATATATATATATATATATATATTACATATATATTCCATATGTATTTAACTTATATTAATATGTGATTCATATTTTTAGATAAAAAGTACTGATGATAAGTCTGTTATTGGAAATATTTACTGCAGATCCAAATCTATTGTAAGGGAAATTTTCCAGTTTGATATGGATTTTGAAATTAGTTTTCCACAAAATTTGTCTGTCGAAATGAAAGCGGGATTAATAGCAGCGAGTCTATTAATTGTAAGTATCTAGTAATTATTTTAATAAATTATTGAAACAAAAAATAGTGAATTAACATAAGTAATATATTATAAATAATATATAATATTTAATTATTGTTGCAGAATTTGACGTGTTATGACCAAAACAGAGATGTATTTTGGCAGCTTACGGACTGATACCAATAGATTGACTGAAACTTTTTCATTGATTTTAAATGAATACCTCAATTGTTATTGAATCAATGTTTGTTGTTAATTTACCATATTAAATAGGATAGTATTTAAACCATTAATTAAGGTTAATTAACAAACCATTAATTTAGGTTTGTTTTTAACAAGAATTCGATAACTTATCGATATTTTTTTACTTTTATGCTTTAAAAATGATCCAAAAGCATCATTATGTATATGTACATAGTAACATTCATGAAAATGATAGTGCCATATTTTCTTAGCTGTAAACATTATTTTAAACTAATTTTATTGTTTGATACTCCGGATTTAACTTTTGGCCCGTGATGCCTCCATTTCAACAGTTTTGATTGTAATTTAAGTTTTAAGAAAAATATGTTATATATATCAATTTTATTATGTATAACTATTACTCATAAACTGTAATTTTAATGTGCTATTTTAACCAAAGAAGTGTTCAATATTTTAATACATAATGTTATTTTAATTGCTCGATAGAAACACACAAATAATAATGCTATTTAGCAATAAATATATATTTCTGATATAATTATCTTTATTGTAAACGAATATAAATATTCATATATACATGAAGAACAATATTTTGTGAAAATAACAATTTGATATGTATTATATTATTCGACTACTTATATACAAATGTATTTTTACTACGTTTTTTATAAAATATATATTCTTGAAATTTGTTAATGGAATAAATGTAAAAATAACAAAAAATTATATACTCTTATTCCACTTTATTACTAAATAATTCAGAATCGTTTTAAGAACTTTAATTTGGCGTCCCAATAATATATATATTTTTAAATTTTCATAATTTTCGCGCCACTGCTCCGAAATGATTACTCGCATGGAGCACTCTCGCAAAACGATAAATCGAACGAGACAATCGCATCTCGAGATAAGAGAGTAACGATTTTTTGAAATTCGACTTGAAAGAGAGAACGTTTCCCGCAAACGATATAATATCGAGGAGTCTAGCAACGGCAACTCCGCAAGCTCGTGGATGCGGCAACGCTGTGCACCGCGGAACGGTCCATACAAGCAACATACAACTGTGATCTCTCGCTCGCGGTGGTACTTTACATTCGATGGTGTAAACACTTTCGCGTTCGCCATTATGTTTTAATTAATTTGCAACGCTTATTCTCTAAGTCAGCTGCAAAAAAGCCTGCAGTGGCAATCGTTGGAACTCATCCTCGCTTAGTCAACAGGGTTTGTCTTGGTTGTTGGATTGTGTGTTTGGTTTGCATCCAAGGTGCCATAAGGCGAGCGATGGGACGATGAATCGACGCAAGGCGAGCGACGAGATAAACACTTTTGGTGAGTACTTTGGCTGCTCCAAAACCAGAATAACAAAAAACGAAACATTTCATCTCACCTGAAGTCAAGAAGCAGAAGCAAAAGAAGCTTTTAAAACGGAGCAAATAGATCCGAAAAAATATAAATAACAGAACGGAATATATAAAGTAAAAAAGAGCAGCAGAAAGTAAACAAACAAAAATTGTCTTGGTTATTGCAAGCGCGTCTCTAAGAAAGAGAGACAGAGAGAAAGAGAGAGATAGAGAGAGAGGCAAAAGTGAACGAAATTGGAGGGAAAAAAGCGAGGGAAAAGGGGACCCGCGCGCGATTGCGACGAAAAGCTGTCAGCCCTGTGCGCCGGCCGAATCCCAAGACATATCCGCTCTCCACCTTCCCTTTCTTAGCATCCCCTCTGTCCCCTGTCCCGGGCTCCCTCTTTGATCAGAAAAGAGAGAAGAAAAAGTCGCAACACGCGCGCGCGCCCCCGCGCGTTCGTGTGTGTATTGTGTGTGTTGTGTCTATATGTATATATATGCGTAATGTACAAACGCATTTACACAACGACAATTGTAAAAGCCAAGCGTCAGAGACCCCGAGAGAAGGCGCGAGAGTTTTCGCAGGCCGTTGCGAGGAGATAAGGGTCATGCTTTAAAACGATACTTATTCCGAGCGGGATATCTCGAGAGTGCAGGCCGCCACCGTGTATACGCCGAGTGGATTCGAATTCGTTTTTGTTTTCGCTCGTTCGTTCACGCGCGCGCGCGCGCGAGCGCACAACACACGCACTCCGAAACACAGTCCACCAGAGCCAGTCTCGATCGTCGAGAGTTTCCTCGCGGGGTTTCATCGCGATTTTCGTCACAAACACAACCTTTCTGTTTTTGTTTCTTTGTTTTTTTGGTTTTATTTTTGTTGTTGTTGTTGTTTGGTTTGTTGGATTATTGTTTATAAGAAGAGCGTCGTGAGAATTGGAAAACGATGTATGCTTCAGAGGTAGAATTGACTTTTCATTCATGTAATGAATTATTTCAGTTTTTTACCCTTTTTCGAAATTAAAGCAGACTTTGTGCTCATTTTTCTTTTATACTTTTTTTATTTTATATATTTTTACATTCTTTTTATTTTGTTGTTAATTTGCATTTTTGGATTGTTGTTTTTATTGTGTTGAATTACTTATTGTTAATTTATATGGGAGCTGAGTATAATTACGTTTAATATACGTAATTGGATTAATTATAAATCAAAAAAGGAGTAGAGAAATGCTGCGTGCTCATTTTTTGTCAGCGTTTTTTTTTTGTGATTTTGGTTAGCCAGTCTCACTTGTGGAGTAGTTTAATAAATCATCTGTGTTTTGATAAGAAATGTAACTGATATATCATATTTAATGCATATTATGCTGCTGAATTATACAAGAATTTCGTTTTATAATTATTATTCTATTTAATGTGTTAATCAAGGAATCTAATATTTTAATGTTTTTTAAATTCTATTTAGATATAATTTATGATGATATACTTCTTTGTAATAATTATAAAACTTAATTTTACGTATCTATTTTATGAGAATACTTATTTTTAATTAAAAGAATGATGAAATTTAATTTCAACAAAATAATAATTATAAGTATACATTTTTTATGTGTTCATTAAATTATAAATAATTTGTTCATATTTTAATGTAATATTCAAGTTCAAGTTAAATTCTCAAAATTATTTTAATATTGAATTAATATTGTTTTACAATTAAAAATATGAATTATACATCGTAATTCAGTAATAGGTTAATAACACAACTGTCATGCCTTGAACACAAAGATAGTTATAACAGAAGAAGATGTACTGCATAAGTTGTCTATCTTTGTTCCTCAAGTGCAATGATATAAGAGAGCTCATTTTGTAAAACTTCAAAATTGTTTTGAAATAATAACAATAATCAATATAACTTCATTTTAAATTGTTTACATCTATACAATACAAAATTATAAAATTGAAATGTTGAAAATGATATTTTGTTTGTTTCATTAAAGAAAAATTGCATTTTCAAATCAATTAATAAATTCCAAACTTCAAAAATATTTTTCATAAGTATTTGCTTTCCGATTCGTTAATACGTCTTAATGATGCAATTCTCAGAAAACACGATTATATGATTTTATTATTCCAACAATAGGAAATAATTTTATTGATGTTTCATTACATTCGGGAAACTATTAGACAAAAAACAACATCATTTCAGAATGAATCAAGTTAAACTATATATTATTCGAATCTATAAAAATACTTATACATAAATATTATATTATTCATACATTTTAATGTAAGTTGCAAGTAAAAAAAATTCAAGTTAACAAGTTAATCAAATACTTATTCCAAAGTATTTGTAACATTATCTATTTATTGATAATATAATATATTAATAACTGATTTCTCATTTCGAAATTGCTACATCATGATAATCAAAGAATATGTTTTAAATAAAAAAATTATTTTGTAAAATTATATTCTTTTTTTTAAGTACAGAGAATATATATGATGTTATAAAATATGAATATTGTACAACATCAAATCAGGTGTAAAACATTAAATTCAAATTTGTACAGATTATAAATAATTAAATAAAAATCCGAAATTATTCTATTTAATCAAAATACTCAATAAAAATAGACTTTACGTAACTATTGTGTAAATTATATAACGTTTCATTCAAATCATTTCTTTTTTTTTAATTTCGTTTTTTTCGAAACTTGTATACATTTAAATTTTAACGTATATTGTTAACTCAATACTATTACCATTTAAATTTCTATATATATTTCGTCTAAACTTTTCATTAATCTCCATTGCACCCACTTGTCAATCATTTCCAACTATCTCATTTATGTGGGTCAGATAAGTTACCAAATTCGTAGTCGTCGAATCGCTTGAATTATCTTGCTTGCAAAATTGCAAGTAAGATAGTTTATCAAAACATTAATTTCAACCTTGAAGAGCACAAAGAAGTGTAATATAGATTAATTACGAATATTAACATTGATTTTCTGCTTGATGATGTTGACCAAAATGAGAAATTCAAATTTTCTCGTATCATTGTAATTTACATCCACTTTTGTCTTCAAATATTACAACCAAATATATTCTATAATTAATTTCTAATATAAACACCGTTAATTTGTTGCAGATAAATGGTAAATATGGATGACGACGAAGGTCCCTCAAGTTCTGGACCAATGTCTTCCTTGAATAGTCTCTTTTCTTTTACGAGCCCGGCAGTGAAGAAATTGCTGGGCTGGAAGCAGGGCGATGAAGAAGAAAAATGGGCGGAAAAGGCCGTGGATTCATTAGTGAAGAAACTAAAGAAACGAAAAGGTGCAATCGAAGATTTGGAACACGCACTCAGTCATCCAGGTTCGCCGAGTAAATGCGTGACTATTCCACGCAGTTTGGACGGTCGACTGCAAGTGTCACATCGTAAGGGATTGCCGCACGTGATTTATTGTCGAGTGTGGAGATGGCCGGACTTGCAATCACATCACGAACTCAAGCCACTTGAGCTTTGTCAGTATCCATTTTCCGCGAAGCAGAAAGAAGTCTGCATCAATCCGTACCATTATAAACGTGTGGAGAGTCCAGTGCTGCCACCTGTGCTTGTGCCAAGACATTCGGAATATGCGCCAGGACATTCTTTGCTTCCGTTTCAGCAACTGCCAGAGCCGACTATGCCGCACAATGTCTCGTATTCCACGAGCGGATTCAACGCTGGATCCACCGGTAGCGTTAATCCGACCTCACCGATTTCCTCCATTGGCTCGGTACCGAGTCCGGGCAGTGCCACAACGAATCCACAAAGTCCATACGGTAATTCGACTTATTCGAATTATTTCACATCATTTTTTATATATTTATAATGATTTGTATCTAAAGTTCAGTATTTAGATCGATGAATATCTTCTTTGAATAACGTAGAAAAGATGATTAATTGACGATAAGATTGTGAGAGTAAAGTTTCTTTTTAACTCCTTTTTTTCCGACGTTCACTGGTTTAACTTGACCGTGACAGAAAGATGAATTTTTTGCTTCTAGTTGCTGCGTGTTTGCTCTTACACTGTTCTTTTTTCTACACTGATAGTATAACACATGGTCTTATATTACAGTGTAACGTTATTTATTAGGACGAAATCGAGCATGAAATTATCGTACAACCGACTTATTATTACTTTCAAATATATCATTTTAGTTAACATACATTTAAAGGTTGATATTATATCAAGAGATACAGTAGTATCTCTGGCCAAGTGCAAAAAAACCGAAGTTTTTTGTATTACCAGATCTAACGTGCCTCTTTTATCATATAAACAAATCTCCATTTTCAAAGATGAAAAAGTGTTACCACATAGAAAATATGAATATAGATATAATTTGCATGACTTCTTCAGTTATTTATTCTTCCTTACTTATTAAAATCGTAGATTATTCTGATTTTGTAGGTACGAATGGTTTGCCAGAGACACCACCGCCAGCATATTCACCACCAGAGGATGGTTCGCAACACGGCCAGTCTCCCGCACCAGATCCCCAAGCCATGGATACCGGTGGTCCCGCCGAGGTTGCGCCAATTTGTTATCAAGAGCCATTGTGTTGGGCCTCGATTGCCTATTATGAATTGAATTGTCGAGTTGGCGAAGTGTTTCACTGCCAATCGCATTCAATTATTGTCGATGGTTTTACAAATCCCAGCAACAATTCGGATCGGTTTTGTCTCGGACAATTGTCAAACGTAAATCGCAATTCAACGATAGAAAACACAAGGAGACACATTGGCAAAGGCGTGCATCTGTATTATGTCGGTGGTGAAGTCTATGCGGAGTGTCTCTCGGACTCGGCAATCTTTGTGCAATCACGAAATTGCAACCACCATCATGGCTTTCATCCGAGCACGGTCTGCAAAATTCCTCCGGGATGCTCGCTTAAGATATTCAACAATCAAGAATTCGCACAATTACTCTCGCAAAGCGTTAATCACGGCTTCGAAGCGGTCTATGAGCTAACCAAAATGTGTACCATCAGGTATATATTCTTATTTCAAATTACATTTATTTATTTTATTATTTATTAAGCACATTCGTTTATTAAAAGTGCTTATTATGTTTAAATCTACAGTAGAACTTGTGAAGAGTCCACTATTTCTCTCCTTTTTTAACCTATGTTTTGGTATAAAGAAAAAAAGATGACAATAGTGGACTCTTTGCAGGTTAAAAAGGACAGAAAAAATGGACTCTTCGCAGGTTCTACTGTATTTTGATTTAATCTGTATTAATCTTGTTTAAAGGAGTTGATTCAAAAATATATATCTTTAAAATTGTTTTACGATTACGATTAATCAATCTTTTTTATAAATGATATTAATATGTTTAATTGTATTACTGATATAATATAATTGAATAATTTCAATTTTTTTGTATTTTCGCATTTCATACCTATAGTTTTTTATTTGTATTAAATTATTACGATTATTTATTTTAATAACATATTTAAGTTTTACCTTAACTATTATTAGAATAAACAAGTTCAATAAATAATATCTTGTGGTTAAAATTCAGCACGTGGGTGTTATGAATATTGAAAAAAGTATTATATAATACTTTAACTGAATTTTTACACTTGAAATTAAAACAACTTTTATTGTATCTAATATACATTTTAATTTAGTTACAACGAAATAATAAAGTATTTGGTAATTATACTGAATAAATGTTTAAACTTGTTTTGTTTTACAGTAGACAAAATATAAATTTTGTGTACAAAATTTGACTCACGTGATACATATGTTGTTCTTTATTCGCTTCAGAGTCTAGTTACTCTATTAAAATCGTTCCCGTGATATATATTGTAATAAGTTATCGCGTGACAATTTATTTATGAACTCATATTTCAGATATCACCGTTACAAAGAAACACATGTTAATTTTGTGTATTTCAGTGAAATTGAACGCTGCATATGTTAAAATACGATTCTATTGCATCTGATATTATCTTACTTATTTTTCTATTGCAAAATATTTTCGTTATACAATTCGTGATGAAATACGATTTTTGTTATAAAGTAAGCAAATAATTAAAAGTGAATGTCGTTATAATGTATATAATATTTGCAGAATGTCGTTCGTGAAAGGATGGGGCGCCGAATACCACAGACAGGACGTGACGTCAACGCCGTGTTGGATTGAAACACACCTACATGGGCCGCTGCAGTGGCTGGACAAAGTTCTCACTCAGATGGGCACGCCGCACAACGCGATTAGCTCTGTTTCGTAAAATTAAAAGCACACATGTTTCGTAAACAAACAAAACAAAAACAACAAACAAGAAATCTCGATTTTAGTCTCGAAAACAAACAAGAAATCTCGATTTTACTCTCGACAACAAAACAAGAAATCTCGAATTTCAAAAAAAAAAAAAAAAAAAAAAAAAAAAAC
>JABFPJ010002933.1:0-17712 GCA_022817425.1 Gryon sp. ZL-2020
TTTTTTTTTTTTTTTTTTTTTTTTTTTTTTTTTTGAAGAAGAAGAAGAAGAAGAAGAAATGTATAACAAAATTTATAGAATCTTTAAGATAGTTTGTCCGAATTTCATAATTAGGGAAACGATTGGTGCCGATTTCTCAACCTTCACTCTAAGGAACACTCTAAGTCGACTCCTTGACAAGAACCTCCGGCGCTAGATGTAGATTTCATTATCGAATAGCATCAAGGTTGACGACTTCAAGGAATTCCGTATATTAATTCATATTATTTTTTTTCATTTGTTTCTTTTTTTTTGTTTATAAATGTGAATAATTATTGCAAAGCTAACAATGAATCGTAAATGGCACGTAATTTTTATTTCGGAAGTGGTCATGATGGGTTTTTTTAAACGGTTATTAAGAGGTGTTGACAAAGTCCGAATTTCTCTCTCTTGAAACTTTTTTTTTTAACCAAAGAGAAATTCTCGTTGAAATTTTGTATGTTTTTTTATTATAAATGGAATTTAAAATGAAAACTTAAAAATTCGTACATTGAAAATGTAAAATAATTAGAAATGGAAGTTAATAGTAGCCGGTTAATAATAAAGTCGTAAAATTAATCATTTATATCGCAAAACAATCGGTAGCTATTCATTTTTCACTTCAAACGATATTACTTATTTTACGACGATCGTTAAGTTTTTTTTTTATAACGCCGTGTATCCTTAATAAACAGTTTTCGATTTCACAATATTTCATATCCACACAATGCAATAAGCACAACTGTGTTGTTCCATTGACAAAAAGTCTACTTGAAATAATTTGAGTTGACAAAAAGTGAGCTAAAGGTTAAGTCATTGTTCAATTTTGAGTTCATGGAAATCTCAGCCAATTGTTTTTGGACTGAAAAAATGTTCTTAATAATCAAAGACAACCACCCTTCATTTTAAATATCTCTTTTTTTGTATCTCAAAGACCTAATTCGTAACTTCTCAATGCAAGTTTCTTTGTTTGTTATTTCTTTATTTATTTCTTTATTAGTTGCGTTTCTAATTTCGTCACTGATTAAGTCAGTGACGTTAAACCGCAGTTATTTCCCGTTCATAAAAGGTGCCAAATCTTCTGAACAATGCATCTAAACAACAGCAGTTTATTTTTAAATGAAAACTAGAAAAGTCGTCAATGTCTCTGTTAACATTAATCAATTCCTCGATATTGAATCGAAATTAATGAACATTATAAGAACATAAAAAAAAACGATAGCACATTATAATTAAGTACGCGTTGTCCTTCGATCGCGCTTAGCAAGGAATCGTAATCATCTCAGTGACGATCATCGTCGAATCGTCATTGATTTCTGAGAAAATCGCGCAAATGAGTTTCGGTGAAAAGGAAACGAGATTGGGAGTTGCATGAAAAATCGATCACTGGGCCAAGTCAAATGTCGCAACATTGGTTCACCATGATGGAAGTACTTGGCCCAGTTAATAAAGCTTGTTAAACCACTTCTAATCCGTGCCAATCGTTGTACCCTCGACCGTGTTGGAATCATTGGCCCATGATGGATCGTAAATAATTGATCGGCGAGTGAACGGCGGAGGCGGCGGAGGAGGAGAGAAAACGCGAGATAAAAAAAGAAAGATATGGAACGTGCGTACGTGCGCGGCAAAATATGCAACATAAATACCAGCCGGTCAGCTGACAGACCGGTTATGTGGGTCTTAATTAGAGGGCATTCCCCGGATTTACGTGTTAAAACGTTTTGCTATTTTTCTCCTACTTTTTTTCTCTTTTTTCGCCACTGTGAACATTGACTATCCTTTTTCTCAAACTTCTTCTTCTTCTTTTTCTTTTTTTTTGTCTTTTTTTTTCTTTTTTTTTTGGTCTAATAAGCAGCAGCTTAAATCTCCACACAATTTCCGCCGAGCTGGAAACGTCATTTCCACCAATTTCCGGCCAATTCTTCCGCGCGTTGATTGTTTTGTTAGACCAAGGTGACGTGGGCTAAACTTACCTTTAACCCGCGTTGTCCTTTGAGACGTAATTCAGCGGAATAGGGCTGCGGAAATGATCGTTAAGTCAAGTTCTATTGCGAGTGATGCAATTCAGAATCACTTTCATCTTTGTTACAGAACGGATATCCAGCGAGACGTCGTTCCCTCGTCGACGATGCGCGATTTGAGACCCTCGTGGTCAAGCAGACCAAGCAAAGTGTCCTCGATGAAGCTCGTCAACGGGCCAATGGTAAGCTGAAATGAAAAAAGAAAAGTTAAAAATTAAATGTTTATTATTGTTAAAAGTTCAAATTTGCACAATTTCATTGTCTGTTTAAATGTTTCTTTATGTTTATTAATGTTTCTTAATGTTTATAAATGTTTCTTAATGTTGCATGATTATTGTTATTTTATATTAGATGCCTCTGCTGATGATTGCAACGTGATTGGTCAAGATGAGACTCATATTGGTCAACTGAGTGATGACGAACAAATTGAATCGTTAACATGCGCGGCTAAAGCGGGTGGTAAGTTTTGTCTAATTTAGTTTAAAAAAAATTACTTAAAAAATTACTGTTTTAAATGTAACGAAATGAAGCATGTGCATGTTTCAATGTTGTGAATTTTGTTTTGGTTGCTTGTAGAAGCCAAGGCGGAGGCGTCTTCGGCATCATCCGACGCAGAAGAGAAGACGGACGACGAAGAGAAAGACGGTGAGATTTCGAAAGCATCCAATTTTGTTTCACTAAGTGAAAGCTTTAATGGAAAAGTCTTCCGCTACTTATCATAAATTGGTCCCATTACATTTTCATTCTACTTTGCCCAACGTAGGCGACGATAATTCAACTTGACTTCTATTTTGTGAAATTACAGACGCCGGCTTGACAGAGGAGGAAGTCGTTTTGGCTCGCACCATTGCGGAATCGCCCGAGAGCGACCAAGTGGTGCAAAAGGCCGCGCTCGTGCTTCGACTTAAGGATGGCATTAGCTCGCTGTCGCGCATCCTTAAGACCATTGAGAATTTTAAGGGAACAGTGACACACGTGGAGTCAAGACCATCGAAGAAGGAAGGATCACGATTTGATGTATTAGTGAAGGTTGACATGACCAGACAAAGTCTTTTACAATTGATCAAAAACTTGAGACAAAGCTCGGCTTTGGGAGGAGTCTCTCTTCTGGCTGAAAACAACTCTGTGAGCATTAAGGACCCATGGTTCCCAAGACATGCGTCGGATTTGGACAACTGCAATCATCTGATGACAAAATATGAGCCGGATTTGGATATGAATCATCCTGGTTTCGCTGACAAGGAATATCGTGCACGTCGTAAGGTCATCGCTGAGATTGCTTTTGCTTACAAATATGGCGATCCAATTCCAAGCATCCCATACACTGAGACCGAAAATGCCACCTGGAAGCGTGTCTTCGATACCGTCGTGGACTTGGTGCCAAAGCACGCCTGCATAGAGTACCAACGTGTGTTCAAAAAGTTGCAAGACGAGGGCATCTTCATAGCGGATCGAATTCCCCAATTGCAGGAGGTCAGCGACTTCTTGAAGAAGAACACTGGTTTTACTTTGAGACCTGCCGCTGGTCTTCTTACTGCCAGAGATTTCCTTTCCAGTTTAGCTTTCCGAGTTTTCCAAAGTACCCAGTATGTGCGACACATCAACAGCCCATATCACACACCAGAACCGTAAGTATTTGGAGTTGGTTATTGATTTATTAAATGATTGTAGAGTTTCTGAAATAAAAAAAAAAAAAAAGAAAAAGTGTGAATATGTTTATGGAAATAAAGTTACGAGAATAATGTCAAAAGTTAAATGAAGCCAATTGGTGTTTGAACTTTAACGCGCAGATGAATAATATTAAATGAATGAAAAAGAGAGGGTAAAAAATGTCGGAAACAATCGATATTGCATTAGTCCGCGGGAGCAAGGTCCTGTTGCACAGAGGATGTTGGGGTAAATGAGTTAGCGCGCCTCCGCTGCTTGTAATGGAGTTCTAATTGGCTTTTAACGTCACGATAGCGTTGATAATTCAGTTCGAGTGAGTTGCGAACTCGTATCATCTACAATTTGCAACCTGTTCTCTCACTTAAACTGAAACTCAAAGAATCGCTAACCTTCGAGATTGTTGTTAAATCGTTTCGCTTAACAACGTTACAACTGTATTCAATAAACGTTCTTATTAAGCTGACAAATTAGAAATGAAAAGACAAAGTGTTCATCAAATGACGATCGATAATCATTAACTTCTCTCATTTTGCTTATTATCAAATTTTTGTATTTTATATTACAGTGATTGCATCCACGAGCTTTTGGGTCATATGCCACTTTTAGCCGACCCAAGCTTCGCCCAATTCTCACAAGAACTTGGCTTGGCCTCACTCGGCGCCTCTGACGAAGAAATTGAAAAGTTATCAACGATATACTGGTTCACGGTGGAATTCGGTCTCTGCAAAGAAGGTAAAGAAGTCAAGGCCTACGGCGCCGGCTTGCTGTCCGCCTACGGTGAATTGTTGCATGCATTGAGCGACAAATGCGAGCACAGACCTTTTGAACCGTCGACGACTGCGGTGCAGCCATATCAAGACCAGGAATATCAGCCGATCTATTATGTCGCCGAGAGCTTTGAGGATGCCAAGGAGAAATTCCGCCGATGGGTGTCCACCATGAGTCGCTCGTTCGAAGTCAGGTTCAATCCGCATACGCAGCGTGTCGAAGTCCTCGACAGCGTTGAGGGACTCGATAGCCTCGTTTCACAGCTCAACACAGAAATGACACATTTGACAAATGCACTTAACAAGATCAAGAGCTCCTTTGTGTAAGATAAGACAAGCTGCATTAATCGCAACGAAAATCGAACGACAATATTTCCGCACTTACTGCTCAGGCAGGTGTCTCAACCTAAGAACCTTACTCGAAGATGCAATGTCTATTTGCGTTTATTCATGTACACTTAGAGGAATTGTGATGACATTTGAGACTTGGCACCAGTCGCTGAACAGAATGGACGCTGAAGCAAGAATGATAATTAATTCAAACCACTGTTAATAGTATGTCCAAAGTTTATAAATGGTTGTATTGTAGATGGTTCTATTCTAACGATTTCAAGAGAAACAATTAGTGTCTAATAGTCAGTCGTTAATATAAAGATTTAATCTGCTAAATGGTTGAGGTAACTTTTTAACGAAGCATGGATTCTTTGGAGATTATTTTATGGTAAGGTAACCCATGGGATTACCTTTAATGATCATATGTTCGTACTTCGATGACAAAGTTACCTTAACCAATCAATCGATCATCCAATTTGTTGCATTTTTATCCACTTTTCTAAGTGTACATATGAATTCAACATGGTTTTAGCTTGAGATGATATCAGTGATATTAGGTATCTTATATTAAGACACGTCTGCCTACTTTGCGGTACTTCTCATTAACTGTCCTGTACCTCTCAGGCCTCTGGCTTATTTATTTTTGATGCGTTACAATTCTTTTTTTTTTTTTTTTCATTTTTGTTTGTTTTCATTTTTTTTATCAACTAAAATACCGTTTCACAACCAGACCCTTTGACACAGTCAAAAATCTTTCTGTTTGAACATCGGTGCTCCTCATTTATTTACTTCCGGATTCTGTAAGGCCGAACTTTGCGATGGTCAAATATTGTACTGCGACAACCGGCTCCGTTTTAGGTAGTTTGCTTAGAGAAAAGTTTTTCTCTTCCCACTCTCTTTCTCTTTCTATCTCTCTATCCTTCTTCGTAATTTTCGCTTTAAATAGGGATTCCGCGAGACGCTCGATAACATTAATCAGATTATTGTTTTTCCTTTTCGTAGACAATATTTTTGAATGTTTTTGTGCGTTTTGGTTCTTGTTTCGGGCTTAAAGTGAAAAACAAAAACGAGCGATGAAATGTCAGTATGTATGTCATGTCGAATGAGTGAAACAAATTTTTTTGCTTCATCCTTTTTTTTTAAGTTAAACTTTTACAAACTTTTGCATAATAATTCAGTAGATTTTGAAAGCACTCTATGAACCTTGATATGATAATTTAGAAAGCGGCTATTCTGAAATTAGGATATAAGTTATAGAGAAATTAAATTAATATATTTAATAGATCACTTTGAAGTGTTAAAAGTTGAATCAGAGTAGCCGATAATTATGTTGAAAACACGTTATCACTGTGCTTACTAACGAAAAACCATTTCTTTTACATTAAGATCTTCTCGTAGGACAAAGTTAACTTATACAAATGAAATTGTAAAAACAAATTATATTATTATATTATCACAATTATTATTATTATTATTATTATTATTATTATTATTATTATTATTATTATTATTATTATTATTATTATAATTATTATTAATATTATATTGTAATAACTGATCAATATTCTTTTATTCTTTATTGGTTAAACCAAAGGAATTTCGATCTTATACATTACTTTGGACATATCTGTATATGCTGTGAAATTATAAATGTTATTGTAAAATAAAGAAAAAAAGTATACGAGTATAGACAAATTATATGATATATTAATAAATTGTATTTTAATGTAATATATTTGACGCATGCGCGCTTAATTTGTTTGACCTATGTAGTATCCAAATAAAGTGAATAAAATAATTGATATTGTAACTTATTTTTACCATTCATTTTAGTTTAGTTTAGTAAACATAAGTTGAAAAAAAGCAAATTTACAGATTTTGTGATAAAGTCGTGCCTAATTAAATAATAAAATAATTTTTGTTAATTGTAAGAAAAAATGATAAATAATTGACTTTTAATTTCTGCTTTGTTTAATCTATCGATTTTCATATAAAGACAATAAATTATCGTGTGATTAAATAAACAAAACATTTATATGTAAAACAAATTTGATTAAATCATCGACTTTTTTAATACAAACTTCTTCATCAATTCGATCTTTCATCGATGTGCATTTTATGGTCTTTGTTACTGCAATATTAATTGATTTTTTTCTTCTCTTTTTATAAAAGAAAAATCAACGAAATTCTAGAAACATGTTATGTTAATTGTATTCTATTAAAAGTTAAGTAAACACTTATTTAAATTATTTTTACATATCTTGCTTAAACACAAATTGCATTACGAGCAAAACATATTTAAATATGCAATTATCAATGAGCATCTAAATAGTATATGCACTGTATTATAATGTTTTGCATCAACACTTTTATGATAAAATTATGATTTATTGTTTTTCAATGTATATGTTTAAACAATTACATTGAAATAATTTTAAGTTTACAGATTCTTTTGATTTAAAATAATCTTTAATAATAATTAATTTTAATTAAGTAAAGTAACATTAAAATTTCATAACATAAAAATTTCAAAAAATACAATTTGTAAAACATTAATTATAATTTTTGAATTAAAAATGTTCAATTTTTTAGGGACATTTATTTTCCCGATATTCCTAGATGTAGGTCGAGTCAACACTGTCATTTCACTGTAATGAGCATGCGCGTTGAAAGTGTCATGAGAACCGAAATATTTGCTTGAGACTATTCTACTGTTTATATACATAACATATGAAATTTAACTCAGTTTAATTTAATATTACTGACACAAATATAAATATAACTTAAAAGTTTATTTATCGTTTAAAAGAAATTAAAAAAATAATCATGGATGAAGTAAGAATTATAATAATTTTTAATTTGGCAGAATAAACATTCATAATTATGATTTCTACTTTTCAATATATATTGCGAAATAATTTATTTCAGAATAATTATTTTCAAATTAAAAATTACTTAATTAATGATCTCTTTGAAAATGTATTTATAATTTATAAATAAATGAAATTTAAGTAAATTATGACGTAAAAATAAAACATAACCTTAAAGCTGTATGTTTACAATATTTTTAGGATTACAAAGCTAAAGTGGACCAAGCTTGTCGAGCTGCCGAGGAGTTTACAAAATTATATTACAATTCTTTAGATAAAAAACGACATGTAAGTACTGTGCATTGTAATTATGAATTTTCTAATTCAATACTTTCGAATATAATTTAGAATTACTTTATATAAATTATTGACGGAATTTTTGATTACACAATTAAGGCCAAAGTGAAACGATAAATAATGTATGTAATATTTACAGTTGATATCTAAAATGTATATGGACGCGGCAACTCTTATATGGAATGGCAATGGTAAAGAAGGTAAAGAAAATATCCAACAGTTTTGGATCGAATTGCCTGCGACGGATCATACTGTGTCAACTTTGGACTGTCAGCCTATTCATGGTAAACTATAATATCATTTGATTGACTTGTAACTTTCAAATTTGATTTTCACTTGAATAATAATCATAATTAGAATGCATATTATAAAAGAAAAGTGTTTGCAATGCATATATTATTTATTATTTGTTAAATAAAAATATCGTTTTAAATGATAATAAAACTAACATTATTTTTTAGGTCCGGCCGTATCCGGCCAAGTATCTTTTATAGTCAAAGTAAGCGGTCTTGTAAAGTACCATCAGGATGGCAAAACTACGAAAGCCTTCAACCAAAATTTTTTATTAACTGCCGTGGGAGATAAATGGAAAATAGTCAGTGATTGCTTTAGAACACAAGAAGTTATTAATTCGTCCTGATTTGTCTACGTTTTTGTACAACCAAAAAATACCTGTGAATGCTTTCTTTTATAATCTATATATCAATAGAAATAATGTACAAAAAGATGTTTAATAAGAAGAAGAAGAAACAAAGAAAAATATATATGTGAATAAAGCAACGTGTTCGTCATGGGACGAAGGATAGAATTATGGACGAAATTGTGAATGATTTGTTTTTTATTTCGAGTCTTATATTCAATGTATAAAGCAATATTAAAACTTCAGTACGTTGATCAATCGATGTCAGATCGGCAATTTTACATCGAGAAATTCGAAAATAAATATAGTTACATAAATAATTGTAAGATTACTATAATACATATTATATAAAGCTTCGATATTTTCACGTCCATTCTTTTCACTAGTCGCTCTTTTTATTTTCACTCATACGACCACTCGTCTATCACTTTATTAAAAATATACAATTACTAATTAATTAATTAATTAATAAAGAATTTTTAAAAAATTATTCAAAACAAAGAGTTTTTTCATTTTTGGTTTTCCTTTGAGCACAGTTTTCTTCCGGCGTTTCTCATTTTTCATTTTCGTACAAATTTCCACAAAATAATGTCTCAAAATACGTTTTACTTTTGATTCATAAATTTTTTTTTCCCCAGTGCATTTTTTTGCATCACTTTTTTGTCTATTTTATTATATTTTCGTCTTTTTCTTTTATCTTTTTTTTTTTTCGAGAAACGCAGGCTGTTTGATTCACGGCGTAACATAAAGTGGCGGTTCCTTTAAATGCAGCTTTAGAAAAATACTGTTTTTTTTTCTCTCTCTCTCTCTTTTATTTTGTTTTAATGATTGACGTCGCGAAATCAATTACAAAAGCTGTGAAAAAGGTGGACTTTCGTAGACTATCTAAGTTTTTTTTTCTTTCTTTCTTGCTTGCTTTCTTTCTTTTTCTCGTCATAAAAAAGGAACATATTTTGTATCTTTATCTTTTGTCAAACATCTTTCGGAAGAGCACTATTTCGTATCGCAAATACACAGGCAGACAATAATTGTTGTTTTCTCTTGTTTATCATTATTATTATTTTTCCACGCAAAAGAAAATCCGAAAAAGACAACACAACAATCGCACACACAGACAATCAATTTTTTCATGATCGACGTGTAACTTTCATATACATGAAATATAATCTAAAAATGCGGACGTATTATACCATGATCGTCCTCATGTCTTTATCTTTTGTGTCCTATACAAATACAAAAAGTCGCTTATATTGTCCCATAATACAGTGAAATGACTTAATCGTATGACAGTTTTTTCTTTTTTTTTTCTTTTTTTTGTGTTTACTTAACTTTGTTGCATTTCTTTCAAGAAATCTCTATTCATGAAAATTCGAAGCTAAATTTTCTTATTCTTTCTCTCTCCACACTTTTCGCACTGTATTTATCACGTCAAACAAGCATCTCTCGTTCGCTCTTTCTCTCACACTTTATGTTTGGTAATGGTAAGAGTTACTAGCAATTTTTTTTAATTATTATTTTTTTTCGCGTTTCTTCTGTCATGTATATGCGTTTAATATATAATTTCACGAATCGAAGAATAATTGTATTTATTTTGCGTATAGCGATATTCTAGAATTACAAAAAAAAAGAAGTTTTTTGCATTCAACAAAGTCGATGATGTTCGTTTTTTAATCTCTGTTCTATTTTGTCTCATTCGTTTTGCTTTTCATCACTAATGACTTAGATATATGTTACGAGATGGTTTCGAGACATGAAATCACGAAATAAAAGTCATTTTTTGCATATATGTAGTTTTGCACTTTTTTTTTGTTGCTTTTCATCTTGTTTTTTCTGCCAAAAAATAATGCCCCAATTTCTTAAATGTATTATACACCATTTTTTAGCTAAAATAGATAAAAATGCGCTTGCAAAAGGTGTATATCAAGCGGTTTGATTTTGTCGCTACTTATTGAACATTTTTAGAAGAACATTGAACATTTGATTCATGAAATTTGACAAATTAGTTTGGATTGAAGAAGTTCGATTGCAATGCAATTTCTACATTAATCTGTCAGTTTTTGATAGCAGAAATTAAATATCGTAGAAAACGTTGGACGTACTTTGATTAAATGATTTATAAAAATAGGCCATTACAATATTTGTTAAATGTATTATAGTTTGTATTATTTTTCATTTGTTCGATAAATTAAAGTATTTTAAATTGTTGATATTGAAAAAGCTATTTTAAGTGCTTGCATACTTTCGTTTCTTTAGCTCAGTTCTAAACTTGATTTGGCATAATAGATATTTACAAATGCATCTATGTTTTTATTTAGTCTCTAGTTTAATGTTTCTTTGTATTAATTTTTCTTTGCGCAAAATGCAAAATTATTTAACTGCATTAATTAATTGTAGATATATCGAAATAAGCTTTTTCAGCATGTATATATGACAGTGTTGCATAATCAGTCTAACTTGTACTAGTTTTGATTATTTATCAAGAACTTGGTTCATATTGGTAAAAGTTATTGAACAAAAATCAATATTAATCATAAATAATATTAAATACTGTAACAAACTTTTCTATATAAAAATGTTATATAAGTTCTTTACTTCTTTTATGTTTGTTCACTTTTATAACATTCAATATGTCAACACAAGATCACTTGCAAAACATAATTTCTTTGATTGAAAAAGATGGTTTAATAACAGATGCAACTATCGATAAAATTGCTAAAGATTTTACTTATGTCAGTATTTGTGTTGATGCTATTATTAAAGAAATTAGTGACATTATAGACAAAAATGGAGGAACTAGAAAAGAACTTGTTTTATTAATTGATTAGATTTAAAAAGGTGATAGTTATGAGATAGATGTTAAGTTTAGTTTTATTCACTCGTTACATTAGCATTTATGTTATTAAGTTTTTTAAATGTTATAACTTAGTTTTAATTTTGTAAGCATTTTTTAAAAAAAGTATTTTTTTTTAAATAAAATTAAACAATAATTCAAAATTTGCATTTAAAACAAGTTTCAAAAAAGAATTTTGCAAATTCATACATCTTTCATACAAAGATTTTATAGACGAAAATGCAAGTAAGTTGAAATATTAAATTTGAATATTTCTGTTAAAAAGACAGCCAGTCCGAGGACGGTTACATAGGTATGACTACAATGTTAGTCACTCTTTTCACTATGAAATGTCAAAATGTTTCATTAAATGCTAAAAAAGCACTAATATTTGTAAAAGCGAGTACAATTATTATGTTGGCCTTGAAAATAATGTATGTACAAAAACATGAGTTAAAAAGCAGCTACAAAAAGATTGCGATCATCTTATTATCACAATCGAACTTCTCTGAATCTGACTTGTCTATAGGTGCATTAAATCTATTACAAAAATACGTTTTTCAGTCAGTTAAAGCTACGCTGTGTGTTTGGATAATTCAAACACAAAAAATATTCTATAGCACTGTTAAAAGTCGCTGCAAAGTATTTTTTTTAATTACACAATTCCGTGTTTCAATGCCTCTAAACACCTCAGAGTTTCCTCCTCCGCGATGCCAAAACAAAAAAGGAACAACTTTTTTTTTTCTTATTAATGAGAGATAGTATTACTTTTATAACGAAATAATAACTTAAATAATTAAAAACATGAAACATAAGAATAGTCAATTGTAATAAAATAAAAGTCGTCAATTTGAGTTTGATTTTAAATTAAATAAAAGAAGACTTTTCTTATATATGAAGTAATTGGATGCGATATGTATATGAATGGATACAGTATGACAACTGAAATATAAAACTGTCTATCTCTCTAAACTGCTCTTTTGCCAAGTAATGCATTTTAATTTTTGCTTCTCTAATTAGACGGCTGTTTAATACAGAGAATCCAGTTATAATATGATATTGAATAATGGCATAATCGCAATGCAATTTAAGTTTCGAAAATTCGACTCGACAATTCAGAACTTACTTATGTATTCCTTATACATAATTTTACAAAATTAAAAGTTTCATTCATGAATTATAATATTTGTAAAAAACATATTACTCTTTTTGTTTTGATATTCTTAAATTAATACTACATATTTATCAATTTAAATATATAATTTGTTGATTGATTTTCCTGAAGTATTTAATCTCGATTATGTTTTGCATCATTTTTAACTTAAAATCGCAACATTTGTATACTCTAATGTTTCTCACAAAAGAATCTCAAACTTGACTAAACATAAGTTTTAATACTTCATTTCCTTCCAATTAACTTTCAAAATCGACAATCTTTTTAAATTAAGACATTATTAAAAGTCAATAATAATAGTAATAATAATAATAATCATTACGATAATTTATCTAAATATAAAAGTCACAATACGTTATTACAATACAACTCAGTACAAAATGAATATCAAAATAGTGTGAATTCGAATTTTCGAAGCTAAAACGTGAATGTACAAATTCGCCGCAAGCGCGTTCAGTTTACCTCTGAACCATATTCGTAACGTCCTTAATCGTGTTCTGCAGATCGCTGAGCAGTCTCGTGTTCTCAGCGATGTTTCTTGTGCCAGCCACGCGCAATTGGCGCGCCAGTAGTTCCAATCGCGCGAGCAAATCGCGAAACTGAAATCGCGACTGCGGCGCGATTGCGGAATCCGCAAGATTGCCGCACATGCCGTGTAAAAGACCCACCTTATCTGACAACTGCAACCAGCTAGCCATGGCAATATTAGGACTGCCTTTCAAATTAACAATACTATTTTCAATGACAGTTGAAATTTCCAGGACATTTTGTTTGGCCGTTTTCGCGGGCTCGGCTGACTCTTCCTGCTGTGGTTTGTTGCAATTAGGTGTGGCATAAATCGAAGATCCAAATGCCTTGGGTGATTTGTTGGGTTTCGCCGGGACTTCGGGTTTGGCTTTGTCTTCTCCTTTGCTGACGGAGCTGCGTGTTGACGCGGCGCTGTGATCTTCCGGTGATTCATCGCCAGTCGTCGCCGAGTCAGCGCCTTCTTTTGACTTGGAGCCGAGTTTTGGACTGAGTTGTTCCTTTTCATTGGCTTCCTTGTTTTCCCAGAGCTTCTTCAAACTGCTGATACTTCCGGTGCTGCGACGTTTGTCGTCCTGCTGTTCGGCGTTTTCCGCCGCGGAATCCGAAGCGAGAGAAGAGTCGACGGTGCTGCCGCCACTGTCCTCAACGCGTTTCGTGCGTTCATCGTTTGGTTCGACTTTCCTTAAACGCGCTTTAAAATCAATTATCTGACTGTCACTTCCGGTTTCTGGCTCTTTCTGTGGGGTTGCACGTTTGTCGACTTTTTTCAATTTGAATCCAACGCCACCGGGATTCAATACGGCTTCGTTTAGTGGTGATGCCGCGGGAACGGGATTCGGAGCGCTGCTGTCGCAGCTATTTAGTGTGGCTATTGCGTACTCACTTTTTGACGGAGCTATTAAGAAAAGTGAATCACGAGAAAAATTGAATGTAAAACTAAGACAAGAAAAAACTTATTTTAGACAAAGTGCAATGAAACATTCTTAAAACTTACGTGGTTCTAAAGTAAATGTAGCACAAAGTTCAGAGAGCAATTGAGAAGCCGGATCCATAGCTGGTGCAGAAGACATATTATTGGCAACGCTGTTACGCTTGTTGATGTTTGATTTCAAATCACAGCTCTGTTTAATTTCATTGACGAGCTTCAATTCAAGCATCTCCTTCATTCCGGGTTTGGCCTCGAAAACACTTGGCTCAAGATTCGGCCTTTCGGTAATAAAGTCTTCTTCACTAAGTGGAGGCGGAGGTGGCGGTGGCAATGGCGGTGGTGGAGGTGGGGCCTCTTCTGGCGGGGAAGTCTGACCTGCTGCATCGACTTTTGGACATCGACGACGCAAATTTACCCCAAAGCGAGAACTCGCCTCTTTCACCGAAGGCTCGGCATTGCTAACGTCTTCGGTTTCATCTTTACTCTGAATACAAATTAACAAATTAATATATAATTAATATAAAATAGGGTTGAGGTGATTTAAATGAAAAGATTTAAATCATTGATTTAAATCGCGATTTAAATGAAATGATTTTTTTGACAAAAATCAATGATTTTAATGAAAAAGTATTTCATTTACAAAAAATCAAAAAATTTGTTGACCTAGAATCAAAACTATGCAATAACTATGATTGAAATAATTTTTAAAAAGTGACAATTATTTATATAGCAAATTATTAATTGATTTTGATTATTTATACAAGTCACGAAAAATCAGTTGTTCAAAAACAGCAAGTTGCGAGAATTTTGTTAATGAAAGTTCAAATATATCGATATCAAAGTTGAAGATCAAAATTGAAGATTTAACTGAAGAAGATTAAGAAAAATAAAAAAATAATAAGAAAAATAAGAAAACTAATAAAATTAACAAAATTAAGAAAACTAAGAAAATTAACAAAAATAATAAAATTGACAGAACTAAGAAAATTAAGAAAACTAAGAAAAAGTAACTAAAATACGAAAAGTAAGAAAACGAACAAAATTAACAAAACTAACTATAAAATGAAAACTATGTAAAACTAATTAAAATAAGAAAACTAAGAAAATTAACAAAATAAAGAAAATTAACAAAATCAAGAAAACTAAAAAAAAGTAACTAAAATAATAAAAGTAAGAAAACGAACAAAACTAACTAAGATAAGAAACTAAGAAAGTTAAGAAAACTAACTTAAATAAGAAAATTAGAAAAACTAAATTTAATTGACTAAAAATTAAATTTATTTACTCATATTCATAATATTGTGATTTAAATCGGATTGAAATCTGATTTCAATAAAAAAAATCGATTTTTTTTATTTGTTGAAAAAAATAGTGATTTTTATCAACCCTAATATAAAAACGAATGAAAAAAGGTTCAATTCAATATAATGTTATAACATCCTTACTTATATATACCATTAACACTCCGAGAGATATTATAGGGAATGTAAAAATAAGTTTTGTATTTAAATATTACCTCTTCTCTACTTTTGCGTTCAGTTCTGCTCTGCTTACGTCTGCCAATAGGTGAAACGACAGCACAGGTGGCGCTGCGATTCAAGGACGTCGACACGGGTGGCGGTGGAGGTTCGCAAATATCTAGAAAAGGCTCAATGGGCGGCGGGGGCAAATCAGATGGCGGCGGTGGGAACTCAAGGTCAGCTAAGGTTGGCTGTGTGGCGCGCGACGGACTGGCCGTACGAAAGGTGCTGGTAGATGGCGCGCGAAATGTGCGCAAAGCACTCTCGGTGGGTTTGCGCGTGGAGATGGCGCGCGTGCGCGGCGAATTTGGCGGCTGATAAGTGCCAACGGCACCGCTCGACGAATTGCTGCGCGTCATTTGCGCCGGTTGCTGCGCGCGCAGCTGACTCTGTCGCGGCGACAGGGAGCGCTGTTGCGTGTGACTCTCTGGCGTAGAGGGCGCCATTGGCAGATCGGACTCGGCTTGATCTTGATTTGACATTCCACTTTGTCGCAGTGACTCGAGATAGGCGCCAATTCGCGCACCTTTTGGCAGCGTACCGTAGCGATTGATTGCGCGCTTAACATTCTGCACCTCTAATGCCCCCACGTGTACCAACTGTGAACAAATTAATGGCAATTTAATGCTCTGAAAATAAAAAGTCATGTTGTTCAGTAAAATTATTATCGATTGGTAAAATTGAGAACATGCTCTCTAAATTTGAAAAAGTGAAAATTCACTTTTTTTGGGTGCATATTCACTTTTTTGAAAAGTTATAATTCTTGTTCACTGAAAAAGTGAATATTCACTTATTGAAAAAGTCAGAATTAACTTATTTAGAAAAAGTGAATTTTAACTTATTGAAAGAGTGACAAATTATTTATTATTAAAAAATGTTCTTTTATTATATTATTCATATATTATAATTACATTATTTTTTCTACTTTCTTTCATATTATATAATTAAAATCTTAGTGAAAAAATTCTAATTCTCCGAGAATCGAACTCAGGTCTCCAAGGTGATAGGCCGATGTCTTCTCCACCATACCAGTCTATCACTTAAAATATGAAACTTAATTGAGAAATGCACTCCTAGCTTATGAAAAAGTAGTTTTCCACTTGTTGGAAAAGTAAATTTTCTTTCACTTATGAAAAAGTAAAATTTTTTACTTTTTTGGAAGTGAAAAATTTTTTCACTTATGAATAAGTGCAAATTTTTACATTTTTGAAGTGAAAAAATGTTTCACTCAGCAAATAAGTGAAAGTTTCACTCATTCAAATTTAGAGAGTGAATATTACATTAATTTATACAACTTAATAATATATTTCAATTTAAAATGACAAAATAAATCATGTTTTCTTTATTTTTACATGAAATTAAATTAATGTTCAATAAATTAAAGAACCATAAAGTATATCTTAAATGCATATCTGCGATTCAATTATACTTTCTATGAATGTATTATCATGCAACAGAAAAATTGCACTGCGTTGGTAAAAATTGAACAAAAATTATTTTTTGTCTAAAATTATCTAAATATTATTTCATATTCAAAAATATATACCTATAATATTATACTTACCTATGGTACTATGTTATTACAAATATAATTTACATTTAATTAATTTAATTATATTATATTATATTACACAATTAAATTTACTTTATTTAATTTACATATTCTTTGATCAAAGAACAGTTAATTCAAGCAGTGCTATATGAATTTCTTCAACTGAAATTGCGTATTAAACAAACGGACGAACCGACAAATAAAATGAAATGACATAACTTGTTTTTAAGGAAAGCTATTTTTATAGGTTTTATTTGTTCTTGGTTCTTTCTTATTTTTGATTTGTGTAATACCTTTTGAGGAAGCTGTTCCTTGCGTGATTTTAATTGTTTTTGGTTGGACTCGGGCGAGGTAGACAGTTGTGACACAAAATTAGGCTCAGACGTTCCTTGCGAACCTTCGGCATCGTCCTCTTCACAACCACCAGCTACAACGGACTGCGTAGTCATCGACACCAAATCACGCGTGATACCTGAATTTACCCTTTGTGTTTTACTCTTTCACTCTTTTTTGAAACCTTTTATTTTTTTTTTTTTTTTTTTTTTTTTTTTTTTTTTTTTTTTTTT
>JABFPJ010002934.1:0-17710 GCA_022817425.1 Gryon sp. ZL-2020
CTATTTGACGAATTGACCTATTTGATGAATTGACCTATTTGATGAATTGTTTTTTGACGAATTGACCTATTTGACGAATTGACCTATTTGATGAATTGACCTATTTGATGAATTGACCTAATACCCAATATTCAATATATAAAATGGTATAGTAGTAGTATATTATTCATCATACAATATTTTTCGTTACAAATGCGAGTACAAATCAGACTTTGCTTCCTGGATTCGAGGAAATAAAGTGGAATTCTGCTCCCGAAAAACAGGGCGCAAAGTCTGACTTTGCGAGCACGTGTGACGAAAACATTTTTATGTTACATTATAGCTGTATTAAATCTAGTTTAGGAATTCCTAGCTGAATCCCTAACTTTACCCGAAGTACCCGTACCAACTCCTTATGCCCTTTATTAAATATTAAAATATATATATTTTCTATGAACCCTACCCCCTTGCTATAACGCATCTGAATAATTTTCTGAATCATTTTTCAAAATAATGAATAATTTGTATAGCTAATTTGATTTCTGACATATTGGATTATTTTTTATTTAATACAAATCGTAATTTGTATTTTAGCGCGAAAGCATAAATCTTTTTCATTTGATAATTCTATTCATAGGACAATTTGAAACTGTAACGCTTATAATTTTAAACTTCGACACATTTATAAATTCTATTGTATGAAATCATATTATAAAAGTGTGTAAACAAAAGTTTGATTTTCTAACAGTTATCGAAGTTTTATTCTATGCCTTTTTGGCTCCAATTAGATATCGCATAATCTTCGAATGCATGAATAATGCAGTAATTTCTATTATTTTTCTATTTACTTTCTAGTAATTTTTACCAAAAGTTAAAATTATTTTTATGACATTGAACTTAAACAATTGAATTTTGATATTTCACCATTGATTTATTTATAATAATATTTTCTTATTGAAGAAAAAATTGTAAAAGTGCCACAAAATAGAATATTAATTAAACCGATATATTCATTTATACGCAAAGTGAAAAAGTTGCATTAAATGCTTTTATTGAAAGGTTTTTCTAGAAACCGAGAAAATAATTTGTTTGCTAAATGAAATAATTGTTCTCTTTGCAGTCTTTGACAGATTTATAGTTGAGTAACTTTTAAACAATATTTAATTTTGAGCTCGATTCTTTTAAAATATTCAATGCATCAGGAATATGTAGAATTATTATTTATAGCACTACGAACTCGTAAAAACAATTTTAATTGTCAATTTATTTTTTATTTCAAAATTATGAAAACGTGATTGTTATTAAATTGTACTGTGGATTAGCGCAACGCAAATAACAATCCATATACTGCTTATTGCTTTTGGTGTGATGGTGATAAATATAATGAAAACAGTGCATGCAGAATTATAAACTGTTATATGACTGCTTATAATCATCGTCAAAATAGATCGAATCCACAGTTGATACTCATTTATAACGATCAGTTCAATTCGATTTTCCGGTCATATGAAAAGTTTATGATTAAAACACTACATTTTTTAAATAATTGAAAACTTGATAGAATTTTTTATTTATTGTAATAAGCAATACTTATATTCTTATATTAACTAATTGGCGAAATAAAATATGAAAATTAAAGTGAATTAAATTTATAATCTTTTTATGTATAATTTAATTAAGTATATAGTTCGTATTATTTGAATTCATTTCTACTTTCATTATTGCATTCAGAAATATGTTAATCTAGTTAGCCGGAAAATTTAGTGGTAATGCAAATTCATTGGCCGAAGTCTTGAAATTAATTAAAACATATATATATACGGGACATAAATATCATATAACATAAATTATTCATTTACAGAGAAAAGAGTTTTCCGTGTAGTCATCACAACCTGTGCAAATATAGTAATATATTTTGATACTTCGAGCGAACATAAAATCTGATATTTATTAATCACTTTTGACGTTGACCTTTAGAAGGTTAATATTAAATGAATATACTTACAGTATTCATAAATTAATGCTAACGCATTTCATAATGAAGATTATCAAATGCATTTTTTGTCTTTGCATATTCATAAAATTACTATTCGCAATTCAGAAGATCACGTTTTTGTTATAAAATGTATGTTTGTTTGGAAGAGAAAATATAGAAGTACTTAAACTTTGATATTCTATAATTAAATTAATATAAGATAGTATTATATTGCTTCAAAATATCAAATGCTAAAGGATTTTTATTTTGAATAGTAAAGTGACTAGATAATGAATTTGTAATTGCAATAATTGAATCAAAAGAAAATTGTCTTAATTTCAAATTGAATACATTGTTGTTAAATGAGTATTTTATAGTAAAGTAAAATTCTCAAATAATTCTGCATAATCAAATACTAAAATGAAGATTTATTTTAGCGTTAAATGAAGAATTTAAAATGTATGATTATATTTTCATTTATTTATCAAAATATGCTTCGTAGCCTAATTAAAACAGGAAAATTACAACCAAAACTCTTATATGCTTCTATAAAAAAAGCTTAATTTTAATAATTATCATAGATGGTTTGTTACCGTTAATTTAAGTCAAAATTTTTTGTAAAAATTGGAATGAATATGGAAACATTATATTTTGCATTTTAATTTGGTTATAAACTTTTTAACAATTTGACATGAATATATTTTTATGTTACATTTAATTTTTACAAGTGATAAAAATACTTTTACTTTGCGCAGCTGATGAATATTGCATGAGAATGCAACAAATGTACTATGTTAAGAGAACATAATATATACACACATTTTACACGTATGTTTTATTCAAAAATCCATCCTTGTACAATTTGATGAGATTCGGTTGAGAATTTTCATCTTCTTTTTATGGATCATATAAAACTGGACCAAAATGTTATATATATTTTTATGTTATATCTCGAAAGTTCCATTATTAATATCAAACAAAAAAAGGGTAAATAAAAATGTCGTAAAACCTAATCACACACCTTAAAATTGTGTTTTTTCACGTAAAAGCGTCATATTAACGACAGTTAACGGAGTTAAATTGAACATATAAGAAAGTGAAACAACTTGAATGTAATTCTCAAGTTGTGTATAAGTAATTTTATCGTCTAACGCATAAACGGAACGGGGAAAAAATCAAATTCGTAGTATTAGGGCAGAATAAGTATACTAAAACTCCAAAATAAGTTAAATAAGATATTAAAAACGTGGATTTCATTACAAAGTATAAAACTTTACAAATCTTGTTATGATATTTGAGAACTAATTTGAAGATTTTTTTTAATTTCTTTTCAAATAAAAGTATGCAAATTTTGTTCAAATTAAATTGCATTCCAGAAATAACTTTAGTCCAATAAAATGAAATAAATATTTTCAATTATAATTGCTCTGAATATTTCCACACGATCAGAAATATATTTTCCAAATATATATAAAATATATTTTTCTGAAAAAATATATTTGCGACAAGAAATTTTATAAATGACATATATTATTTATATATTTTCTAAAATATATTTGTAAAAATGTATAAAAAATATATTGAATATATATTTTGTATATGTAAAACGGCACGAAATTATATATTTAAAATATATTTTGAGAAATATATTTTCGTCCCTGTGGTTTGCAATTTTCCTTTTTTCTTTATTTCTTTGTAAAAGTAATATACGTTATGTGATAGTATTGAAAGTGCAAATCTTCATTCAAACATCGTGAACGGCAAATCTGTGTAAATCCGGATTAATAAGGATATTGGCTTCGACTTCCCGCGTCACAAGTCCACACGTCCACAAATTGATACACTTTCGACATTATGAAAAGACCTAATCTAAAAGTTTCAACTTTCCAGAGTAACTGAGATATATTTCGTATTACATTTTGAAATCATTTTTACAGTTAACTTTTTACACATTTTTCAATCATACTCGCTCAGCAATTATTAGTAAATTTTGTTATCACATTTAGCAATCTAAAACTATAGCAACGATTTTTAAACATTTTTTAATACATTGGTAGTACAATTTAACTTTAAATATTATACTCATTTTTATATATTTTGAATTGAATAGTAAAGTTCTTACCATAAATTGATGTAATTCTTTTGATAGTTTGTTTTTAGAAATCTACATTACTAAATTTATAGTAAAATTTAGTCAAACATTTTTGATTGTGTAAAACCATAATTTCCTAATATTCATTATTATATTCGTTATTACTATTATTTCATGCTTTTTATAATAAATTAAACTTTCTTCTCTTATATTTATTTCAAATGTGCATTATCATAATTTTTGTTTAACTTTTTGATGAAGTAATAGTTATAAAAGCATTAACTGAGAACATAAAGAACCAATTATACAAATAAAATAATTATTAAGTATCATATAACACTTTTAAGTAGTTTTCCATACAATGTAAATAATAATAGCCTTCTGAGAAGAAGCTTTTACGAAAATTAAAGAAGTAAGAAAAGTGTATGAAAATTTTGTGCTTGATGCGATCAATAGAATATAAATGAATGAAAGAAACTTTTCTTCAAATATATAACGATTGTTGAAATATTTACCAAGTCCATCATATATTGAACACATGTAACTTAGTCTGGATATGAATAAGCTTTCTCATATTTCGAAATGCTATTAGAAGAAAAAAAACCCTACATCATAACACGCAGAAACAGTTTATTATTTTGTATTGTAAAAAAAGTTTGTTCAATGTAAATGTGTTTCGTATATATATATATATTGAAGAATTACTCAAGCAAAAGATTAAGGAAAGTCTGAACAAGTCAAATTTCTTTGCAATATAAACCTATGAAACTCAAATTCATGGCGAAACATTTAATATATAGTCGGCGAGTTATTTCATCATTTGAAATTATCGTCACTGCAAACATTCTGCCGTTAGTTTGTTGGTATATATATGCTTAATAAGAGAAGTTTTTGTCGGACATTACTGCGTTTGATTTGACTTTAAATCAGTTTTAAGATAATTTAGTAGTAAAGACGCACAGCAGAAAATCTTCAAAAGACTTTTTGTTGCATAATTTAGAAGCTAACAAATATTTATATATTCCAGCAAACTGTAAGTTATATATGGCTTTGATTTTATATTAATAATATATGAATAAAAAACCTTTTTGATTAGTAAAAATAATAAAATTAGGAATATTGTTTCATTACTCTTGAAATTAACTAACCAGGCTGTTTTAAGCACATAATGACATAAGCTTTTGATTGGATTTTCTTGTGGTTGTTATCAACAAGTTTGGAAATAGTTTAGGATATTAAGTAAATAATCTAAATTTGAATTATACGAAATACAACTTACTTTATGTTATATTTACAACAATTTTCAATCATTACGATAAGTTGATTTTAACAATTTGCAGATAAAGTTTATTGTTGAATAATTAAAGTCGTTGCAAATTATTGAATTGCAATTATTTTTTAATTAATGTAGATCGATTTAATATTGCAGTACCAAGTTCATTAAGTGTATTTATTGAATGATTATATGTTTAATTATTTTATTATTAATGCACAACCCATTAATTCTCTTAATGCATTCATATTAAATCTACATCGCATATATTTTATATTATTTTATAAAAAAATAAAATGTAACATCAGAATTAAGTTTCATTAAATTTAAAATATACTGAAACATCAACATTATTAGAATAAAAATGTTACAGTAATGATATAGTAATGTTAAATAGCAATTATTATGTGTAATTTAACAGCTCAATTAGCATTCTAATGAAAAAAGCTATATATATATATATAAATTTATATTAAATGAAAAAATCTGTCTATGATTTTGTCCTATTTGGAACAGTATTCTAATCCCAGAGTAAAAATTGGATAAAATATCATGTCAAAAAAAGAGAAAAAATTAACATTCAAGTCTACATGTCTCGCTAAAACAGTATTAGTTTTTCCTATTTTTTAACGTGATTTTGCCACGTTTATTCGCTGTGGTAGTACGAACAAAATAACACTACGTTTTTTATTGAAAAAAGACATTGCAATATCACTGAAACACGCCTACACTCCGGAGTTTAATGTTACAAACTAACTTCAAAATTCAAAATATCATACATCTCTAAATTTACCAACATAAATTTATAAAGTAAGCATAAAAGGTAAAGTTCTATTTTTAAGCTTTATAGTTTGTCATTTTGTGACGCTTATCTCAAAAAGTTTAAATAAAATTTCAAAAGGACAAAATAAAATAGTCAATAAAAGAGTACAAAATTGAGAAAGAAAAAAGGACGTTCTTGCAATATAAAACAGGAAAATAATTTCATTTGTTATTCAATAAGTCGTGAGAAAGATAAGAAATAGTCATTTTATTTCAGACTTAAGTTATTAAATTTAGTTTCATCAAATTTCAAATTAAATTTAGTTTATTTAAGATAATATAAAAATAATCCTATTATTGTCTAAGAAATATCGACTATCGCAATTATATATATAAAATATAATTATGTTACATCTGCGACGTTAAAAAAACCCATTTAAGTTTCTATGAAATCCCCATATATTTAAATACTTTTTCATTAACATTATATTATTTATCATATAATCTACAACGACAGATTAAAATTAGATACTATTAAAGTAATAAGAACAATTAATGATTTTATCACATAATAACTCTTGTTTGTCATATCTTAATAGTTTACATATTATGCAAAGCGTGTTTTAAAATGAGTTTAAAATTTAAATGTCCATTTCACTTGTGATTTAATCGCACTTGCATCTTCTCATTTTCTTATTTTATAATTAATAATTAATGAATATTATATATTTAGAAACAGAACATTGCATAAATAAAGCGTTAACGCGTAATTTTACTACTGACCCGATGTTCTTTGGTTAAATTACAAGTCTCATTTATTTAAAGAGCATGTTTCAAACTCAAAAATCCTGAATTAGAATTTAGACATTGAAATAATATTTAAACCGCATCATAAATAAATGCGTTACAGAAATAAATATACACGTTAAATGCCATTTATTTTTAATTATATATATTTAATTGGGAAATTATGTAGTTGTGCTATTTTGGTTCAAGAGATAAGGACTTCTGGAATGAAGGCTATATTAAAGTCAACAAGGACGTTGAACATGTATATACTTTAACGATTGTTATCATTTATTTTAAATTTAATGGTTATACATTAAGTATATCGATATTCCCGAAATATGAGTATTAATATTTATATAACTTTATTCATATTTCATTCATCATATTGAATTCATTGTTCATAAATATATTAAACATATTCATTCTATTTTGGTTATTTATCTGTATTTGCAAAATCCAATAAGTCCATAAATGTTTGAGTTTCATAAAAAGCAAATTAAATATTGAATAATCATTAATTACTCTGAATAATTTCATTTTTATTATACGAATTATATATAAATGAATAATAATTTTATAACACCTTTTAATTAATTTAGATTCATTTAATTTTGCATTTGAAACCTATTTAAAAATTTAAAACCCATTATTAAAACCAAATTCATTAATAAGTTAAGTCAGTAAAAAACTGAACAAGTAAAAATCGCTGCAGTCGATTCTGAATCTATTAATTATTAGTGTCATGTTTCAATTTGGTAGTTAAAAATCATACATTTCTAGAAAAAGGATCGTTAAAGTACAAACCAAATTACGAAAAAGTTGTGAGATCGTTCTAAATCAGCATCCTCTAATAATATTGCTCTTGTAAGCCATAATGAATCCAGCGTATTGTAAAGTAATTTTAAATTAAATCAATGTAAAAAGAAATCAACTCCAAAATGTACAACTTGAAATGAAATTCAAACAAACGAATGAAAATAAAAGTGAGATCGAAGTAGCATTAGAAGTTTCATCCTAAAAATATTATTCCGAATTCGGGATCTTACTTCTAAAAGTGAATTGGAAAGTGCTCGAAGCATTTTAAATTGCAGCTTATCTCCCGAAATAAATACTTACGTAAATACACATGATTAATCAGCAAAAAAAGAGCAGAAAAAATTAGATATTCATAACACATTGTTTACACGCGACATTTATGATGACGAAAAAAAAAATAAATAGCAACAAAAAAGAACGGTAAAGTAAAAAAAGCAGGGGGTAAGGAAAATAAGGGATGTCTTATCGTAAGGAAAAATCCGATATAATTACGATAAGCATGCATAATACTTTGATAGCGTAAACCTGACGTAGAGAAGAGCATCACAGAAGTGACGTGTGTATTGCATATTTACATCTGAAATATTGATCTTGAAAATTCCATTCATCTGCGGAACGTGTTATATTTTTACCGCTTACGTCCACTTAAGTCGTCTATATTTGGGAGTTAGAAGAGACGGTCGACATGCAAATTATACATGCTACAGGTAGGTGAGCAAAAGCGATCGATACCTTCTATATTTAACTTCTCTATTCATTCTATTTCGCAATATGTGCATCGACTTTATCCCCGGAGCCTTATATATCCGATTCAACCTGATATTTTCGTCCGGCATACTAATTTTCAAACGATCGCAACAATGCTTATTGCTAAAGCGTGCAATCACGATCGGTATCATAGATGTAAAGTACAAGTTAACATGCAGAATAAACCCGTCTTCTATATCAACTATATCCTTATTGAGCAACACGTGGCTCATTTTCTCTCGCACTTTAACTCACACATTCGCCCAGACCTCCAGCTCATTCTTGGCAACCTGCTAAGACAGTCACAATCTTCCTTTTCTTTTTTTCTCTCTCTTTCTAATTTGACTTTACCTTTATGTTGCAGTGGATGGTTTAATGTTTCTTTTTTTCTTCGCAGACCAAAGTCATTTGACGTATTTGAATTCGGAGTTTGCGGAGTTTCAAGTACCTTGAAGTTTGCAAGTTTTCGTATATTGACACACTGACCAGTGCATGACACGGGATTGTAATCTAACTAAAATCAAGCTCAAATTAAATTCACAATAGAGCGACGGTTACTTGTTCCACTTTTTCGTTAACTTTATTTAAAAATAATTGCACTTTTGGCGATTGAATGAAGCGTTGTAATTGGAATTTAATTATATTGCAAAACGGAATTAAGTGAAGTTAAGAAAACGCTAAGAAATATAGTTAAAATATAAGGAAACTGTTTTGGTATTACTATATTATTATTTGGAGTTATGTTTCTTTAGATCTATTTTAGTTTCATGAAAAATGTATCTTCATAATAAGAGACATATACATTACTATAAACGATTTTAATACTGTGAAATACTTAAGGTGCTACAATCTATTTTGATGAAAGAACTCAAATATTTGACTTCAAAAGGAATAGAGTAAGTGCGCTTTAAACTAGAGGACCTTTTTAACTTTTAATGCTGAAGAAATTACATCACTTAACTGTATTGACGTCATTTTTTCAAGTTTCTACATTGTCAGCTTGCATGATGTAATTATAGAAAACCGTATTAAGTCAGCCGACAGTTTAAATGTAGTCAAAATCATTTGAAACATTTCAATGACAGTGACTGTATTCATATATACATTGTATGACATTTCTAACAATTTTTTTTATTTTTAAATGTCTTTTTAACAAAACATATTTTTAACTTAACAGATGACATATTTATTTGCAAAATCCAAAAACCTCAATTACAGAACTTGTAATTGAAAATAATTAATGAAATAGAGATAAGCAATAGTATCAAATTGTATTAAATCACACATGACATGACGCATTACAATGCTATAAGTCTAAGTAATCTCGGTGTCGACAAATCAACACACATATGTCTTGTTTAATCGTCTTAAAAAATCGATACCCTTTTTTCCCCCAAGAACAACAAGTTAAACAATTGTTTGTGTTCAAAGAATGCTTTTTATTACCGTGTAAAACGTACAAATGTGAAACTGATACTTTAAAGAAAAAAAATACAATCTGAAAAATGGTACAAAATATATGTTTCAAAAATATTAATATTACTTAAAGAGATAATTTGAAATGAAATACACGTTTGTAAATGAGAACATAATTTTCACTAAAATTATAACGTAGATGTAAATGTTAATGGTGTGAAATATAAGATGATGATTTGTTTGTGACTCAGAGTGTGAATTTCACAGTTGTGAGAATTCGCCAGGTTGGTTGGTTCACTTTGTTCTCTGTATCTCTAAGTACACAATGGCATGTACGTTATAATCATAAATGAGTATATACGTTAAATATTCCGCACAATGTTTATCATATGTGTATAATAGTTTAAACAATTGATAGTAAACAGTCGGAATTAATGTACATGTATATATTGTAAAATCAGTTTAAAATACTATTGTAATAAATTAAATTTTATTGACACTGAGAAAAACAGATAGTTAAATGTATAATTTTAATGTTTAATATTGCTTTGATTATTTAAATAATTACTTTAATAATCAATTGATTATCTCATATAATAGGTTTATTTTGTTACAATTTAATTAATTAAGTGCAATAATTATTGATAACCATATGAGTGTATTAAAGCAATTTAATAAAAATAAAACGAAGTCAATAAATGATATGTTCGATGCATAACAAAATATTAGAGCAGAATTGTTAATGGATAACGTGTGAAATTATTTAGCTCTTGCTTGGAGAATAATCGTGGGAGGATGACGAAATGCAAGTGCAACAAAACAACTGAGAGAGCTCAGCGAGATACATTTTGATTGGTATGCTGCGTTTTCACCGATAAAGGTTAAATGTCACAACTTATTAGCACAGCATAATATCAACCGGGGCAACTATGGGCTGAACCATCAAGTCCGATCAAGTAAAAGGGTCAGCCAGTTGTTGTTAACAGATATTTAATAGGATATTATATACACAATAAAGAATTGTTACAATTTTACTCATTTCCACAAATATAATTTACATTATATTTAAACAGAAATGTATTTTAACCTTTAAAACTTTATCGCAGATTTGACCTTAGGGAAGTAATAATGTTGCGCTGGGGAGAACACAGTTTTCAACAGTTAATCACAAAATAAGTTACGATGCAAGAATATGTGTCTGAAATGTTTTACGTAATGAATATATATTTTCAAAATCAATTTATGTCGTATCTCGTTTATATGGAGAATCATTTTTATTCATCATTTAAAAAACGAAAATGTAATGCATATTCTGTTTCAAACTCATGCTAATAATCATATCCTTTCATGAATTATCATTAAAGTGTCATCAGTATTTTAAACAAATTTATCATTTTTTCTAATTTAACTTCATAGAAAATGAAAGCTTTAATGCAAGATGATGCTCGTTATTTCTACCGATGTATCCGTAATTATGCAAATCTTAAGATAACGTAATTAAATGTTAATTATTTGTATAAACTAGTTAATTTAAAACTTTTTAATTTCTGATATGAAGATTAAAAGCAGTATAAACATTGAATTAATAAGTAATTAATGTTATTATTTGAAACATATAACAAAAGTTTTAGAACTTTACGTATAATCTAACCATTTATATTATCATAATATGCTATTGTTAATAATAAATGTATCCAAATATTTACTCTGATTATTTTCATAAATGAGATAGAATGAAACGAAGCTTAGAAGAATATTCATTAAATGTCACCTATTTAAATGAGTTTGAACTTGGACTTCAAGCACATTTATGCCTTTACTGAAATCAAATAAATTAATGAATACGAAAGTGAATGTAATTATGTGAAATAAATTATGCTTTAAATTTAACCAAATTTGAACTTCATAAATATTTAAACATGACTTTAATAATTTCGTTTTTTTTTTAATTAAACCACTACTATTTGTCTCTTTTTAATACATTGATTTACTGAGCTAAAATAAAATCAGTAGTTGAACCATATATTTAGGCAAACTTTTAATGTATTTAAATCATAAATAAACTGTAAATTAGCTATGAATTCCAAGAAATAATTAATAATCTAATTCAGGTGTTGGTGGTTTTAATTAAATTGAAATTAAATGAAAAACACAAAATTGTTTTACGCTACTTTAATAGGTAATTTACATAATTAATGGGTAATCAAACCATTTTTTGTTATTTCAAATATGAGGAAGTATTTTCCGTATATATTCATTTGAAAAAGCAACAATAATTATAAGGATATTATCACGTTTAAATAAATACCTTTTAATTTTAAGTACTTTTTAAATGTTTTTTTTTTACTTATGATTTATTTATTGAAAGTGATTTTAAAATAATCACATCTTTGAAATGAAGTTAAATATTCTTGTCCAAATTCTTAATGTTAACATATTTATAACTGATATTATGTAGTAATTTATTGGTTTAACTGAGCATTTATAACTGAACATTTATAACTTTAACTTCACATAACTAAGTTTTTGTAAAGTTAATTTGTTTGTTATTATCAAGACAATTTGTATCACTTTCAATTAATAAAGTTTATCACTTAAGTTTCAATTTTTTTAGCCGCTTCATTGTAATACTAATATAAAAGATTAAACTGCCGATATTTTAATTTACTTTTCTTAAAATGTTTATTTATAAAATATATAATTATGATTTATGATTAACGTCTGTTAATCATATAACGTCTGTTATCTTAGTTTGATAATTAATAACTCAAACTTAACGACCATAAGTTCTTGAACAGACTTTATTTTATATTAATTATCAGTCAATTATATAAATATGACATTTCGACTATTATATTCAGTCGTCATCAGATCACAACCTACGAGAGTAACATTCTATACATATACATCTATGTGTAAATGTATAATCTCACAACATGCTGTTTATGAATTAGAAAATTATTCAGGATTTCTCACCGATAATGTAATGATTAATAATTTGGACTCCTTGTCAATAATTTTTGTTGCATTTCTTGTTGCAATTATCCATTATATAACGAAATAATTAACAAAATTAATCAGAGTCTAAAAACAGAGTAATTTTAAAATATATATATCAAAATGTAGTTCAAAAAAGAAAAAAAGATATTTTTAATAAATATTTTGTGAACATATTCAATACGGATTAATTAATCCCGACCGAGCTTTTTTAAGAAATAAATGTGAATATTACGTTGAATACGATTATTAATATTATGAAATTGTGCAACGCCAACCTAATCATAGCCAGAAGAAATATCGATAATTGTATTAATATACAAGTATCACATACTTGCTACCAATGACAACCTGTAAATTGGCTCATACGAACAATTGAAATCAAAATATATTTAATCAAACAGATATTAAACACGCCCCGATATTCACATGTATTAATAATAATCTGTTTGTATCAAATTTAAAGAATATATATATTAAGTTACGAAATCACAATATATAAATATATTAACATTATTTGATAAAATACATCAACATTTTTATTAAAGTAATGCCAATACGTTCAAGAACTTATCGTGTCGTGGATAATTTTATTGGTCCACATCCTGGCTAACACCAGGCAAAGTTGCTTTGTGACTTTTCATTACTGCCGTTGCAATCTTTTTGATCGCAAACCTTTTCTAAAAGAATCACATAAATAGCTTTCCGTCCTTTCAATATCAAAGTATTACTTTTTAATCAAAATGAATAGAAAAAAATAATTCTTCTAACGAAAATGAAATATCCAATGCACTCTTGCAATTTGTGATAGCAAATGTAACAAATAGATGTCTTAATCGTTGGATAACATCGTCACACATGTATATATATATATATATATATATACGAAGGAATATACATACATATATATAATTGGATGGCAGGGCTTATAGTTTTCATAGGGCTTGCTTTCATAAGATGTATGCAAGATACTATTAAAATACTAAAACATCTGTCAGTAACGGTGAACGCTCTCTATGTATATGCATTAACTTTAGTTACGTAGTCATTTAGCCGGAAGCCGTATGATATCCGTCGCACGGATATCACATTATCGGCTTTGATGAATCAATTCTAACGCTGATTCTTTTTTATCAAATCTAGTTTAACTTGTGTCCTTTTTCAAAATCGCTCTAATGAACTTTTAATCCTCAGTGTGGATTTACAAAAAATGATGTTTCTCTTTGGTACATTTCTATATTAAATTCAACAGTTTTATGCAAACGATCTTTTAGGCACCTTTTTATTACAGTTTAACGCAATTTAAAATACGCTATCAAAAGCTTTGAACCACTTTAAACCGTAATCGAATATTTAATGCAGTTTTTATTCATATTAAAATGTATCTAATGAATTGAGTTTCAACTAATATTACTGTAAAATTAAGTGTGCTTTTGAGATACGATTAATCACATATTTTGTAAGTAATTTGAGTATAAGAAAAAATGGAGTATCGCTGGGGTTTCATGCAAGTGTAATAATAAAGCCATTGTACATAAGACACATATGCGGGTTTATTGTTTGATAATTTATTTCTGTCATTTTTCTGCTTTATTCACGTTTTATTGCGATAGCAAGTATACATGTGCTAGTCGGAACTTGCACTCGGTGTATATTTATTAGCGGTTTTGTATGACCAGATATATGTTTCATCTCTTTTTTATATTTGACTTGAACTTCCTCCAATGCTTTTATAATACATAAAATGTACTAAGACGAAGTCATCAGTCAAAAAGTACATAAATAAAAATTAATACAAAAATGTTGTATATGATCATGTTTTATTTTTACACATTACATTGTTTTATTTAGAAAAACACTGGACAAATACAGACTGTTTTGTGATACGTTATGAATCAGTTGTAATTTTACTTAAAATTAAAATTTTGAATTCTTAAAAATAAGTGTTAATTAATTAAAGGATGTTTTTGAATTTTAAAATTATATTTTTATATTTAAATTTACTTTTTACATTTAATTGCTTTTTATTTTTACACTTTTGTAATGTTTATTATTAATTTTTTTACTTGACTTTCACCTTATAAGAATGTTCAATATTTTGTATTAAGAAAATCAAATGAATTTGACGCCAGTTAACTAATGTATTGTATAGATTTAGTTATATCAACAGGTGATACTGAAGTCTGAAAGTGTGATTTTGAAATGAATTTATGTATCAGTAGAAACTTATTACTTAATGAGTTACCATAAAAAGTGTAAAACAAAAGTCTTTTCTGTGTTTATGACGCTTTAATATTTCATTTAGCAGTTTTAATTATATTCACGTCAGGAATATCCACAATGTAGAAAGGGGATTAAAAATAACAAACTGAATGAACACGTATGAAATATCAAATAAAATGTATACATTTATGTGTTTCTTTAAGAGATGCCATTAAAAATAGAAAAATAATTGAATACATTCATTTAAACGTTGATGGCAATTCTTTTTTAATGTCACAAATATTTTGTCTTTTTATTTTTTAGTTCTTCTTATTTATGACGTTTATTATAAAAAAGCGTATAAAGATATTTTTGAATATAATATAATATAAAAATAGAAGTACTCCCAAGTCACACGAAACGTGAGAAAAATATTTCATTCATAATGTCGAACTGACAAACAAAATTCACCAATTTAACAAAACACACCAGAGACAACTCATCAAAATAAATGCCGTGGGCTAAAATCTGAGTTTGCTTTTCTCCGTTATTTCCACTGAGTAACTTATCTCTAATTTAGAATTTATTTGCTTCACAGATGTATACAAGAAATGAAATTAATTTTGTGCACAAATATTTAAGCATGGTATTTTTAGCAAAATAAACCAATTATATTTGAAATTACCAACTTTGTTGTTATAAATAGTTGTATATTAAAAGGCAATGTTGAAAATAAAGTCAAATTAAAAGTAAAATTTATTAGATTATACAGATTTTATCAACGCAAACTTAACTTTAATTTAAAAATAAACAATCTAAAAAGAGTAATTATGAATATCTGATTTTATTAATATTGTGCAGTATAATTGAAAATCATCCTTGAACATTATCTGTATTATTTCATTGTATTATTACTTACTTGATTAAAAACTTTCATTTCATTTATTCTCCTTTTTTGTGTTTAACTTTTTCTTCTCAAGTTTTGCTCTTTATCGTTTTAATTATCAAGCGAAGAAAGTATATAGATATCACCGTGATTGTATGAGTTGCGTTTATGTTTATGCAAACCATGAACATCTGTTAAAATAAAATCTTATTTTAACAAAACAAAAAAGGCTAACTAAATTAATATTTCTAAACGTTTTGTCCAGTTTTCTAAAAAAACTTAAGTTGTATTACTTTTAAATGATTTCATATCAGTCAAACCTAGGAAAATTAAACCAATTTTTGTATTATTTTTAATTATATATAATTTTACATATAATTTGAGAAAAAAGCGTTTTTCAATTAATTTACTATTTACAGTAATTATTTTTTAACTAATAAAAGTTGTCATCTGTTTTCAGACTGTCCATCGTCAGAAGACGGTATGGAACGATTTTCGTGTCCAACACCTGACAATACTGGACGGTATCGGTGTATAGATGACCACGTTCTTTGCGATGGATATTTAGACTGTCCTAAAGGCGAAGATGAAGATAGACAAGCCTGTTTATTCTACAAAACTGTAAGTAAACAAACATTTTTGAAATAATATTTATAAAATCAATTTCTAAAACCCAACAAAAACGTTCAGTAGTTTATATTTGTTTAGGTCAGACAAGATTGAAATTTATTCAATAAAAACTGAAAAATCCAACTAACAATGGTTATCAAGTTTTTAAATAACTTTTAGTAATGCTATCAATTGAACAATACCATCAATAATAATAATTGATGAATAACACAAATAAATTAAATGCAATTTATTATTTAATATTTCTGCATTCAATTACTCCAAAGTGACAAGTGGTAAGAAATAATTATTTTAATTCATTTAAGCACACAAAATAAAATGTTTTTTTGTAAAGAAATATTGCATATCCTATGAATGAAACATATTTTGATTTCTTATTTTTCACGGAAATATTTATTTAAAGTAAATTGAATAATCTTATACTAAATGGCTTTTCTATTCAATATATCGACATCACAAAAATGTGTTTAGTGTGAAAATAAATGTATTTGACATTTTCCGAAATATCCTGAAAAGCATATTATGATATAAAATGATTTTAAAATAATACGCTAAACTGATCTGAACTCTGAACGGTTCAACATTTCAAAAATAGTCAAACATATTTGAATTATAAACACGGGAAAGCTACTGATGATGAGTTCGTGTATTTATGGATATTAAAATTTAATTCTATGAGTAAATGTCACCTAGCAATTGCACTAAACCACAGCACATACGAGTATTTTCATGTTTTATATATAGGTTTTAAATTAAAATGCATTTTGATACATCCTTGCATATACTTGTACACATACAGTGTTGCACGTTATTCAAACATACATCCCAACTGATCAAACATGATGCTACTCACGTATTTGCAAATATTTATTCTGAACTTTAATTGATAAATTAAAAAAAATTATTAAACAATTTTAAAAACAATTTTTATGCATTATTCAAAGTTATTTTTATACTTAATTGCCTGAATATATGACACATCGTATTACTAGAATCAATTTAATTTTCAACTTAGGTCGATTATGTTCGATTTAGAAGAATCAATATTTTATAAAATGACACTGCAAGAGTCTATAAATTGTGTAATTTAAAAATATTAATTAAATACTTTGATAAACATTTGCCCTTATTTATTTTATTTTTTTT
>JABFPJ010002935.1:0-17709 GCA_022817425.1 Gryon sp. ZL-2020
ACCATGGGAGACAAACAGAAATCCCTTCCTCGTGCGATTACAAACCTCGCCTACGGCTCGGATTGTAAACTTCGCACGAGGAAGCGAATTTCTGTTTTTGTCTCCCTTGATATGAAATATACTATTACATGTTAGAATCTGCCGTTATAGATTATTACAAATAATACGTTAAAAAGAACTATTTTATTATAACAGTCTCTGTAAAAATATGTTTAATGAAGTCTTGCAGTGATAACCATTTCACTAGAAATTTTTATAACTTGAATATTAAGAAAGTAATAAACTGATATTAATTAAGATTCAGTTGAAAAAATTCTTCTTAATTTTTGGTCAGTTTCTTAATATTGGAAATTGAATGATGTCTTACATTAATATCTATTTTTTGTTGTAAATTGGTCATTATACATTAGTGTATAACTTTTCTGCAGATTTTATACATGATAATAGCTAATAATTTAGATTTTATTTATGTACAGGACTATTATTGTACACATGTGTACAAGAAAAATTATCAGCCGCAAATAGTCGATTTTAATAATGTTAAAAGTGTGTGCAACAAATTATGTAATTTCGCATAATATTAAGTTATTTGCAGACAGACGCTTAACCCTATGCTAAGTTACCAATTTGATGATAGGCCAACGTCAACTGCTACTTGTCGTGTATTTTAAACGAGAACTACTACATGTCGTCTGATTCGCATGTTTGAAGTTAAATGGAGTGTAAATGGCAGATAACAAACCGACACTGTTTCCGATTACAGCGCTCATTGTTTTCTACCATTATGCGCACTCCGAGGGTTTATATGTGTCATGATTACAGTTTACGATCTATTTATTGTTACTACTCACGATTCAATGGTTTACGATGTCTTTGAGTTTTGTATTTGTTCTAGTGTTTTTCATTACTTTTATTTTTTTGTTGCATTTATTATGTTTTATTTTGCAATTTTAAATATTCGTCACAGCCAATCATATAAAAAATTACATAATTTCCGAAAATATTAAATATTTACATTTATAATGAAAAATTACGCATAGATAATTTTATTTAGTTCCTTAAGGTGGGACGTCCGACTAACCTAAAAACAGCATTTTCAATTTTGATTTAAATAGTAATTCTATTTTTTTACTTGATTCTAAAAAACTTGTTTACTTGATTTTTTAAATATATTACTAAAAACTAGCAACAAGTAGTCTAATATTATTTGTTAAATTATAATATTAATATTTACCGTGATATAACATTTCTTATGAATAGTCAGAATTTGTTTATAATTTAAACAAATATTCTTTAAGTTAATATCTTTTGTTTCTCTAAATATGCATAAATTGTACTGTTTACTATGTGAGATTTTATATTGAAAATTTACATTGCTTGTATATATATATATATATATATCATTTTTCAAATCTTTAAAGTGAAATATCTCTGGATTTAGGCAGACAAGCATGCTCCAAAGTTGCAGAATGAAAAACAATAATATAATGAACAATTCAAAGAAAGCTCATTAAATTCTGACTATAACGTATTTTCAGATGTCCCACCTTAAATTAAATGAATTGTTAAAACGTCAACATAACTATATCTGGATATTTTTTAAATTTAGTTTTTATAAATTTAGAGAAAGAAAAATCAGAAAAATAGTTTATAATAATTTCATAGCATATATTTTAAAATTTTTGTTGGTTACATTCTTGGTGTTTCATAAAAACAAAAAAGTTATTTTACTTTCAAACTTTAATCGTTAGTATTTATTTTCTTCGTAAATATTCTGATAATTGCTTAAATTTTTTCTGTCAATGATATCTTGTATTCGTTATTTTTATACATATTTAACATTGAAATATTATTGAAATGATATTTTTCCTTAAAACTAGTACTTTATATTTTGTATAATAAATAACATTTTTTTATTTACATTTCTCCTACCTAATATTGACTATTTAGGGATAGTGCCTCGATAAAGTTTAAAGACACTTAGCGTTGTTGTTGATAACATTGTTGCCTTATTTAAATTATGACTACGATTTTGTAACACATAATGTAATAAATTCTCGTAACAATTTTAAGAAAAATAATAAAATATCTTAATTACTAGTATATTCATATTTATCATTTGTAACAAATATTAAAATAAAATATTTACAATAAAAATTATACTTAACAAACAAGTTTTAAAAATAATAAAAAAATAAACCGAACATAACTGTTAGATTTTCGATATAAACAATTAAGAATAATATTTGTACAATGCTTTTTTAATATACAAAATTTAATCATCATAGAGATATTCCACAGATGAGAGTTGTGATTCAGTTAAAGTTTTTCGACGTCACTTTCCGTGCACCGTAGCTGCTCTTCTTTTAACTTCAACCTGATCGACAATCGCATCACTTTCCTTATCCTGGTGTGCTGTCATATGTCGCGTCAAATGGTGCCTCTCACGAAAGCTTTCATCGCAAACGGGACATCGCAATTTTTCTTCCCTCCGTCTTCTCGCTGCCTCGGTCGTATTTTCGTTTTTATGATGCGATCTCATATGATACACTAGATCGGAAGTCATTCGAAATGATAGATTACATTTAGCGCAAACGTTCTGCGCTGGCAGAGACAGTGCTGCAAACGATGGTGGCAAGAGACCAGCTACACCAGCTGTCGCCAAAAATCGTGGTCTTGCCAGAGCTTCGGCCATTGGTGGAAACACTGCTGAGATTGGATTATATGGCAAATTTGGATACACACTGGGTAATTCGGGTCTAAATGACGATAACTTCGGACTGGGAACTTTTGGTGGTGATGTGATTTGGGGAATCTTTAAATTCTCCAAAATGTTACTGGTCTGTTGATTCTCAGTGGTGACGAGAAATGGATACGGCATTTTGTTTGGTGGAAAGGTTGGTGCGTATTTGTAAGATGTAACTGCAGGTAACGGAGGAACTACTGGAGGACTTACGCTGCTTTGGTAACTAGATCTATCAGGGGATATTGATGATCTTGGAGAAGACGTTTGATTCACGTCATCATAGCCGTTTCTTGGAGTAGTTAAAGTTACTTTGGTAAATGCACTTCGCGATTCTCCTTGCGATCTTTCAGAACAAGATATGCCGTTGTATATTTTTGCACAAGCAGATAAAGTATTTGGTAAACTAGTGTCGATCGCTTCAGTCCTTCCTAACAGAGTTTGGTGTTGTGGGTGTAGAGGAAAGGCTCCGGGTGGGCTGGGACTTTTCGGTAATCTGATTGACGTATATCTTCGAATTTCCGGCTCTGGCGAAAGGCTTGGTAAAGTTGGTGTTACAGTTCTTGGAGACATGTATGGAGTGGTTGATGGACTCACCGAGTCCGCTTTCACAGATTTGCTATTTTCCGTAATAAAGTGTTTGATTGTCAAGTTTTGCGGAATCCTGTCATTAATGTTGTCACCAACTTGTACCACATCAATGATCTCGGACCTCACACGATCTTTTTTGATTTCATGATTTAATCGATCGATTGATTGTAATCGTAATTTCTCATTTTGACGTCGTGTTAAATTTTCGTCTGGTGCTACCAAAAAAGCAACATCAAACGATCGTTTACTAGCAGTACGTTGAAGTGGATATGAAGCTTCGGATGTTATTTCGTCTAAAATATTAGTGGTTGACACGGCACTGTTTGCTGGCACCCCACGTTCGATCCCAGACGAACGATCTTCCATTGTCATTGTGATCAAATCTTTAATGTATCGACCAAACTAGACAAACAATTAGCAAAAATTTATAATTAATAATCAGCTGACATTTTCAGAAGCAAAATTTATATTAGAAAATGCAGATTCGCGAAAAATGTACGTAATGTGAAATTATAATAAAAACTTTAACTTCGTTTTTGTTTTATAATTCGTAAAATATAATTCCGTTTGGAAAAAGAAATATTCCAAGCATCCACACTACATAAACACTTACCAAGCGTTATCCTTGGGATAATGAATTCGCAACTTGTTGCGACAGTAACTAACAAAAAACTCCCGATTGTATCAACGCATTAATGAATCACAGAAATTAAGTTTCATTTCAACAAAAGTTAAGAGAGTCGCGGCACTTGCACAAGAATGAAAATTATGACCAGAAATTACTGAATAATAATTTTGTTGTGTTCTAAAGTTGTCACTACTTAAGTCTGTAGCCCAACAAGCTTCTCTTAGATGGATTCGATAACGACGGCACGGACCGGCGGTCCAAACTGAAATGCGGAACTAGTTTCGCGCATCCCCGTATTTAGGGATGATTCGAGTTCTCCGGTGGCAGTCAAGTGGAGGCGGCAAAGGGTGGCATCGGGCCAATCATAACGTTTCCAATGGGATTCGAGGGTGGAGCGTGTTTTAGGGATGAACATATTCAATCGTCGGGACGCGTCTGCTATTTTGCCGAGGCCACGCCTACATATTTCAGCTTCGACACATGTGTGCCGCGCGCTCTGCTTTCTGCGCAGAAATCGCGATTCCTATCTTCACCGAGCCGGGTGCTACCAAACGCAGCCTATCTATATGTCCTGCTCTGACAAACGATCTTGAATATTTTTAGCGCCTTCCCCAACCCATAGCGCTTTCCAACCCGACGTTCGACAGACTCACTGATTCGCGATTGTACACGCGTTTCCACCAATACTGATGCTATCGATGAGGAATTGATTATTGTCGCGAAGAACATTTTATGAAAAAAAAAGAATGATCCAAGCGTATTTGCAGATATAAACTTTGGATTGTAACGGTTAAAAAATGTTTTTCATCCATTTTTTCAATGAAAAAACGTATTAATTTATATTATAAATATATTGTATTAAATAGACATGCATATTTGATATGAATATAATGTTTTTTTAAGCATAAATGTGTAAATTAGAACAAATATAAGATGCAACAAATGTTATTGTAAAGTTGTTTACTTATAAATATTTATGTTTTTATTTAATTATTTTATTTGTAGCTTATTTATAGGTTTAGTGATATATAATTCTAAATTAATGATTTGAGAATGAACATTCTACAAATATAAATTGAAATAAGTATGATGTCATTAGATTACCATAATTCATCAAATGACAGAAATGTGACAATTTGAATACATCAAATTGTGTTAATTTGAATGTTTTAAGCAGTTGAAATTGAAATGTTATTGATTGCACTTAACCATACCCATTTCATTTAGTTTCCATTTTAGTAATAGTTTGTCGAGAGCATAGAAATATCTGAGGTAATATATTTCACTTAAATCAGACGACATGAACCCTAGAATTGCCGTCAGAGTGGTCATCTTATGAAACGATCTCGTCACTGAAGAGTAATGAGCCGTGGTAAACTGACTGTGTTAAACAGAAGGTCTAGAATAAAATCGTCACATCATCGTGTACTTTACATAATTTTCTTAATCAGCAGTTTTCGATGTGTCATTTATTTTTCATTAAACACTTTAACTCCATTTATTTATAATTTAAAGTTCTATTTAATTAATAAACAAGCTGACATATTTTAAATTATATTTTTCAGCATGTTCATTTTAACTAAAGAATCAATAAAAAAATATTTGATATTACGTTGAGCAGAAGCAATAGGTGATCGATCATAAGTTGGCTATCCATTTAAGCTCTCTTCCGAGAGTCGTCGACATTTTCACACTATATGTGTTTGTGATTTTGGGTAAATCTTCTGGGGTTTCTTAAAGGTTAAAGGACGTTAACTTCGTGATTGAGTTGGCAAAAAGTTGTAATGATATTTCGAGACAGCGAGACCTAGTTGAATCTAACCTTAGTTGATTGTAACATCTAGAGATATAATTTAAGAAAAAAAATCAATTGTTTCATGCAAATTAGATAATTTAATAGTTGAGCACTTTTATTTCTTATCTTGTTTAATATACTTTATGGAATTTTATTCAATGATGTTTATAATTCCATTAATTATTTTCCAACAATTGACTATTTTCGATATAGCGCATTAGATAGTAAATACTAATCGTAAGACAAGCAAATCTGATCCTATAATCCAAATCATAATTTCAGTGATGTCGTCGAGGGGACATTATGGGTGGCACGCGTCGCACTGTTGGGTGCTGCAGAATATTCGGTATCTTGGCAGAACCATTTGTGGATTAGGTGTATATTTATTGTTATTTGTAAAAGAATTGTCAGATTCACACTCACATATAATAAGTTGTCATTGTCGGTAAATAAAATTTGTTGATTGATATATTTTTATCGCTTCGAGCAATGCGATTCAATTTATGTAATTATTAATATTACTATCTAAAGGGAAATAGTCTTTTTATTACTTAATTTGATATACTTTAATATAAATATCTAAAGTTAGTTGACGTTTGGAAACTATTTAATTTTAGTTAGAAAAAAAATGATAAGTGACTACATTATATACTTATCATATTGTGTTGATAACTTCTGGAGTTAAATTAAAAAAAAAACTTGTAAGATTAAAATTCATTTTTTGAATCAGTATGACTTTGAAAACATGTACGTATGTCAAGAAATTATTAACTTACGAATCTAATCCTGCCGACGGCAGACTATCATATCGGATGCTTTTACATTAAGAGCTACGAGTAAACGCTTGTAACGAATTTCTCTCGAAGAAAAATATGGCTTTAAATGAAGCAAGTTCTCGTGAGAGTCAGTGAAGCTTCGAAAGAGCATGGGGGTGTGTTAATGGGCCATTGATTAATGACCGAGTCTCGCGTAACGTTTTCGTCTTGTCGGCATTATGTCGATGAATTGTGTTTAACCCACTCATCGCTTCACTTAGACTATAACAGTTTCTTATATATTCTTTGAAATAACAGTGAATTAATCCTTCATTTGGATTTTTGTGCACAAATTTGTGACATTTCGGATGGCAATTAATTAGATTGTAAAATCTATTAGTAATAATTCAATCAGAGATAGCATTTTTATTGGAGAATTATTCAGGAAGCACAGCGCGAAAATTCGTTTATTTTCCAGTGTGGAATTATTTCTGAAATATGACTTCCTCTTATTCTCCTTTTTTTCTCCTTTTTCTTTATATCTTTTTTTAATGCATAATTTGAGTACCGGTGGAAGTAAATTATGAAAGAGAATATGTGCGGTACTCTTGCATAACTTACTCGACACTCCAAAGAAGGGACTGGTTGAGTCTTTGATAAATTGAATGTGTGACGAGTTCAGAGGATTGTTGAAATAAGGGGTACATAATACGCCCTCCCATTCTTTCTTAGTTAAGTTGCCAATGTGATCTCTCTAGATGAGTGTGCAAGACTTAAATTCCTTGGGCTTACAAGCAATTTTAAGTCAAAATTTTCAATAGTTATACCGTTGTTAACCTTTTATTATTTCTAAAAATATTTTTTAAATTCTTAATTTATCACTGAAATAAGTGATATAATGCATTTTATGAAAACTTACAATAAATATTTTTATATTCAAAAGATAATAATTATGAAATTTTATCATACAATGCACAATATTTTTTAGACTGATATTATTGATTTAATATAAATATTGATAAATAATAAAAAAATATACATAAAATATAGTAGTTTAAATAAAAAAAAGTCAACAAATCAAACTGAAATACAAAATTTGAGTATATTGACATTTTCTATTTAAAATATTAAATCCAATAATTAAATTCTTACTATAATTTAAAAATTAATATTAAATGTTGTTTCAAAAAATTAATTTATGTCAATTTAAAAGACAATTGCATTTTAAATAAATCTGTAAATGTAAGTAAAATGTAATGCTCCTACAGTTCCCGACAATTCACACAGCGTATAGGAAAGAATGCTCGCACTATATATTCACGCAGGTCAAGCAATATTGGATTTATGTGATATTTTATGCGATTTTTGATCAATTTGAATAAAAAACATTCACTCATAGTTTTGAAGAATAAAAGTATTTGATTGAATGATGATTTATTTTTATTTTTTCTTATTACAATTGCGAGCCATCTAGTAAAATAACTAAAATCAGAATTACTCAACCAATTTTTACGAAATTTTGTTTACAGGTAGTTAAAAACGTGTAGATAACGAAAATTTGTAAGAAAAATAAAAAAATTTTTATCAATTTTTTGTTTATATTAAATGAGTTTTTTGTTTATATTAAAAGTAGATTATGTTGAAAATCTCAAAGATTTTCAACATAAGATATATTTATTTTATTTTACCAAATTTACAATACCGAATTACCGCCAAAATGTTCGGAGAATAATAAAGAATAAATCTGTCATACAGTATTTTGATATTTTGATTCGTTGATCAGCAATAAATAATTCTATGAAGTAACCTTAAAAAATGCCTAGAATCGTGTTTATTCATTTTTTACATTTATATGTGTAACTTTTGAAATAATTAAAATATAATAAATCTGTCCAGCAGATTTAGAATTTTGAAAACATTGAAAAAAGGTATCGAGACAATCAAGTTTAATGTTACATTTATTAGTTAAACGTACAAAGATAATATTTTTAACCGGTTAGTTGGCTTTTGATTGGAAATAGTACCCTTCAAAAGATCAGAATATTCAATAAAAAAATCCCCTTAACATTTTTTCAACATTGTGTTATGACTTCAAAGAAACAAGTGAAACTGATCAATTATTCGTCTGCCATTATCTTATATTCTTAGTTAATATCAACTTCTTTTATTGACTCAGACTTATTGAAGATTTAATTCGAAATTAAAATTCATAATAATAATTAACAATTATCATATTTGTTTTTATATATATATGATAACATATAACAATTATTTACAAATATGCCCCTTCCTGAAAACATTCCGATAAAAGTGCTTTCGAGAAAAGAAATCCTGACGCGAATGACGGTAAATTGCAAAACAGCTGCACTGTACGAAGTCGTGTAATTTCTGGGTTACGCTGACTAATCGTTTTTACGAGCCGCTTTGCAAATTTCGTATGTACAGTGTTAATGCGAAGGAACTTCTCGACTAGGCGAATCACGTTTACGTGTGACGATGCGAGCGCAATAGCGTGAGATAGCGTCTTCCGATACTGTGACATGCATTAATTTTACGCGTTTTGCTTTCCACCTCACTACGCAAGCAATTTTACATGGTTTCTACCTAACAGTGACGTAATTCCGCGATGGGCCGCCATTTAGGTAAGGCATTCACGTAACGCATAAGCAACGCAATGCGCGCCACCACAAGCCCAGCGTGTTTCCACGAAGATAACGGAAGTAACATCTTAGCGTACGTGAGAGAGAGGATCGAGAGCAGAAGAGTGGAGGAAGGGCAAGCAACGTTTCCATTTCATTTGCAAGCGTTTCGTCAGATATCGCCAACGCGCGATTTCTATTCCTATGATAAGACAAGAAACGTATCTACCCCGTGAGAAATTATAACTTAATGATAACAATATTTGTATGTTCCGACGAATTCATTACAACAATATATTGCTTTTGCAGATAACGCGTTTACCAAATTCGTTATCAGAATGAAAGTTGTGATTACAATTTCAATTAATTTTGCGAATGGGTAATACAAAATTTGTTTTTACAACACATACAAAATTATCTCTTAACATTAGATTTTTTCTATTATACATTTATGAATGAAAAAAAATTATTCAGAAATATTTGTGAGAAGGTTAAATATTATTTTGTGATTTCTTCTGGAAATCGCATGAATATGAATTTTAACTACAAGAATTCTATGATCATCGAAAGGAATAAAGAAGGCATGAGATGGAACAGAAGATATTGCGGGTGTACAAGGGTAAAGAAGTAGACGAGACGGACAGAGAAAGTAGGGAGTTATTAGAATGGTCCGGAAAAGATGGCGCGGAGTCGCTCCGTATTTTTATACTGTATGGCCACTGTTTTGCATAATCCCGCACTTAGCTCGCTCGTCCCGAGATGCCGGTTCGCTATGTAGATCTCACTTTCTTCGTTCTTGTTGAAAACGTCGTACTATAATATTTTATTTTAAGGAATGACATACTATTCGGTCTGGACACTTTGTGCAAAATCTCACATCACTATACTCTTTTTCTTTCGTCTTTGAAACATTTATTGGCACGTATATGATAATATCTTATATCAAAATATATGTATTTAATGCCTTTACTATTTTGAATATTTGTCGCAACATTTATAATAAAATTCGTTCGTTCGATTCATTGTTAAAATAAAATATATATGAATGATAAGTTGAATATTTCTGAACAAATTTGGAATTTGATAGAAGATTTTTTGGAATTTGAAAGAAGATGTTTTATTTATATATATGTAATTTGCTGTGTTTACGTATATATTTAAATCATACAATATAGAAAGAAAAAGACATTAAAACAGGTGCTTAGTTTTTCGTTTACGTCTTGAAGAACATGCCGTCGGGCAGAACAAATTACAAACGAGAAGTTAATCTAGATTGACCTCTCCAGGGAGCACCCGGATGAGAATCAGTCACATCTGTGTTTTCGAAAAACGACTTTGCAGTTCGTTCCGGCTTTTGTCCTAAGATTGATGATGCGAATTCGCTCTGCTTACCCGACTTCCGATTGAGGGATTCATGCACAGGGATTCATGTAGAATGTTCCAATATTTCTTTGTCGATTTACACGATGATGTTTATAACTATCAGCAATTTTTAACTATCAAATTGTTAACAATTAAATTTAATGTAAATATTTTTTACAGTTACAAGAAAGTTATAATCTTACACATTTGAAACAAAAAAAAAAAAAAAATAAAAAGCATTTTTCTTTTTTCCATTTTGTCTATTTCAAAATATGCAAAATTATGTTTGTATTTGTTACATATTTATTAAGTCAAAGTTCCATGTTAAGATCAGCTTCGTACAACTCTTTAGCGGGTGTTTCTCATGCATATTCGCCGAGTAAAATAAATGTCGGTAGAGCGACGGAGACGAAAGTCCCGGCACGCACGTCGGGCATACGGGGTTGCTTTACGAGCGGACAACTAAGGTATGCTCTGACGATGCAGTTTCTCTTTTCCTCGAGCGGCATACTCATACGCGTTTACTGCGCTTTTCGTAGCGCGACGTTAGCAACCAACCGCGGATTTTATGCTCCAGAATTTCGTGGGCATCCAGTGTGACGAGTGGGCTCCTCGTTACTTCCAACCAGTGTTTAAGCAGTTAGGATTCTTGTGATAACAACAACTGTATTAGATTACAGTTTGACGAATAATAACTTGTTAAATAATTACAATAACAACTTGATGTTGGTTTGTAAATATTTAACGATGAATTTAATTGTTATTTTTGAACAAGGTAGTTTCAAGTATATATATATATAGTACAATGTATCAATGGAGCAATATTAAAAGCTAATTTAAAGTCCGATAAAATTTACACAGAATTATTTAAAGATTACCAAACGGTACAGTCACGCATGGTCAGAAGTAGAAGTTATTATATATTGCACATCTTTTTTTTGTATTAGCAATTAATATTAAAAAGATGTACAAATTTCGCTGACAAAAGCAATAAAAATTATATATTAAACATTTTCAACTTTTACAGTATCTTGTAATTTTGTATGCTCTTGTAATCTTTATTATTGTATTTTTCGTGGGTTATTTTCTATTTACTTGTACTTTCACTTTTACTAAGTTATCTTTTTGTACTTTCGTATAATTTTATTTATGTTTAATTCTTTTAGGAACTTCTGGAGAGATTTGCACAACCACTGATTTTTATATAGAGTTTTCTCTCTTCTTTCCTGTTCCTTCTCATGTTTTCTTTTCGACAGCTTTGTTTTTGGGATGAGTCTCACATGTTCAATTTGTTCTAGTGCATTAAAAAGATCCTACAGGTGTGAGAATTGTGCGGAGCCTTTTCACTCATCTTTTGCAAAATGTAGATTCGTTTTAATAAAGAAGAAGACAATAAAGTGCTGCTACGCTTTTCAAATTCGCCCTATTTTTCTCCTAAACTCTTGAAAATATCAGTTCCTCCAGCTGCCAATTAAATCCAAATAATTTTTAATATTGTACTATGGACAGGATTTTGTAAGAGCAGATTCGACTTCTGCTAAACTTAGGTTTTCTTAGACGTTCATCGATTATCTCGAACTTCCACTTCAACTTCAAAAAATCCTGTTTCATCTGGATCTTAAAACTTTTTAAGATCCAGATGAAAAAAAAGATAAAAGGTGCTTTTTTAAAGCACCATTAATCTATCATCTTCTCCTTCTTTTAACATCAAACTCCAACCTCCAATCAAATTCCCGTCCCTAAAACTTCGAGTGCTAAATTTCCCCGAACAGTTTTAATATTTGTTACCTAGATGCACAGTCGATAGATAAAGAGATTTGAGTCATTCGACATAATCTCGAGAAAAATAAAAAATTTCACCTTTCCCTAACTTTATCTTTTTTAGTATTTCCATTGAACAGCTTCAAAAAATCCTCCCTGAACCATCCTCTAATTCTTCTGGTCCTAACAATATTTCAATTCATTTCCATCTTAAAACCTTCTGTATGATACCTTAAGATTATTAAAAAAATATTAATACGAACTTGTAGAAAAGAATATCAATAGAACCAACAAAATAAGATTCACCAGACTTTTCAGTCATACAAGACTTGAACCATCCATCCATTGACAGATAAACAACTTCTTTCTCAAATTTTGCAATTGCTTTGGTCTGTTCTTTGAAAACGACATCTAGTAACTCTGCCCCAACTTGAGTTCGGTTAGGTGGCTTGTATCTTGGTCTTAATGTTTCTACAAGTTTTCTAAATTATTTATGCTCTACAAATTGAAAAGAGCTGTTTGTAGCAAGGACAAAGTGAGCTACTTAAATATCAAGTTCCTTCTTTTTTTGTATCGATGTTACAGTAACAAAATTTCCAATGATACTTTCCGTTTTTTTTCTTTTGTTACTTCCTGTTACTTTATTTACTTGACTGATTCATTGTATAGGAATGTATAGTAATGTTGTATAGTACTGAGTATAATAATAAGAGTATTCATATAGTTCTGAGTTGTTCAAGTCCTACTGGTCGGTAGAACTCAGGCTGTTGCTGGCACATCAACATGTGCTAGAATCATCGCGAACTATCTGTCGGTGTCCTTCAAGGCTTAGTCCTTGTCCCACTTCTGTTTTCCATCTTTATTAACTATATTATTTCTGCAGATGTAAGTTTTTATGGTTAGTTACCAGTCACACCGTAGTCACACCTTTCCAAATGTTTTTAAATTCTATTCATATTATTTTTCCAATTTTCTTATACTCTACGTATTGTAGTACTTTCTCATTTTTTTCTTATGAATTTGAATATTTCTTATCGTAATTTATATTTTGATATATTGTCCTTGATTTTAATATTTAATATATATTTAATATATAATATATTTTATGCACCTTGGGAGCGGACAAAAGTGGAACTAACCATGCCCTGGGACGGGAAGTTCCACTTTACCGTCCGCTCCCTCGGTCTACAAAATAAGATACCAGCCTCGGGCGCAATGGCGTCCTCCGCAGTAATATACTTTATTCGTGCGCTCTTTTTAATATTTTTTTATTAAACAATTCAAAACAAAACATTTGAATCTATCAGACACTTTACTTTCATTTAATTTTTAAATAAAATTTTTATGGTTATGATCACATGTTTTGTCATTTATACATTCTTTAAAATCACTGTTTATTATATATATATATACCAATCAATCAATTATCAATGATTATTCAATATTAATCATTATTATTAGTAAAGTTGATGTATACCGATTACACTCTGTTTAACTTTTTTGTAGCGTATATAGCCCCCGTATTATAACCCCCTGCTTCGACTCTGGATTCTTGAAGCTTACTGTTTTATGAACAAAATGAAAAAAATTGGTTAATTTTGGATGAAAAATGGCTATGTTATGCCCAATTAAAAAAATAGTGCATTTTCGTATCTTGTATGGGTTTCACAGAGCTTAGGTGCTGCGAAATTATAAACACAAGAGATTTTAATTCTTCAGTAAAAAATTAAGGTTTTGAACGAAAATGTTTATTATTTAACTCAAAAAACACCACGATTTCGTTCAAATATTTAAGATTTCTGAATTTAATAATAAAATCTTGCACCAAGATTCTGACATTTAGACACGGTATTAAAAATCGAAACATATTGTATTTACCAACGTATATATAAACAGCATGTAACGTGTGATTACTTTTCCATATGGAAATATTCAATTGGTACGACGTTGGCAGACAACAATGGCTTGATATTGGGTAATGGTTGGGATGAAACGCCACCCCAAGGTTGATTAACAACGTTTTTTCGACGTTGGCTTACCAATGTTCTTATGACGCTAGTTAACCAGTCTTGTTTCAGTGTCGTTTGCCAATATTGTTTCGACGTTGTTTTGCCAAGTTTACGCCGACATTGTATTTTTTATAATACAGTAGAACCTGTGTACAGTCCACATTTAAAGAGTCTACACCACACATATGTATGCATATATATGCATGTTACACACACGTTCACAGATACCCCACTCTAGTCTTGAAGTTGTAGTGACTTGCAGCTATGTTCACGTCGTAACAAAACTGCGCGTAATTCAAACATGTTACAGCTTGTGATTATAGCAACGTTTTTCCATTTATTATATCATTGTAAGTGTTGTTTTACCGTGAAAGGTAATTAAATACTATGAAATAATAAGATAAGTATAATAGAATCTAAGTTTCTTTATGTCATTATTTATAACCTCAAAATTAAACGTTTGTCAATATTTTTTCCATAATATATTAAATATAAATCAAATATTATTTAAATACGGACTCATTTTAATTGTTTTAATTTTATACAGGTTTTATTTTAATGAAATTTATATAAATAATGGATGATAAATCATCAAAAAATAAGCAGCACACAAAGCGTAAAGTATTTTTAACACTGAAAGAAGAAGTAAAGGTGCTTGAACAATTGGATAGTGGATCTTCACTGCAGGATTTGGCGGACAAACATAATGTTGATAAAAGAACAATTGCCAAATGGAAGAAGAGGGAATTAAATATCAAATTCAGTGCTAAGATTGTTGGTTCCCGGAAAGTTGCCCGGTTGAATGCAAATTATTTGGTGAACGATGCTTTGTATTATTGGTTCCGTGAAATGCGAAATCGTGGCGTTTCACTTTCTGGACCAATTTTAAAAGGTAATTTTTCATTGATTCTATTTTATATTTTGAGTAATAGGACATTTCTATAAATAATTAAAGTAGATTCATTAATGTATAATATGAGTATATTTAAAATAATGTGTAAAAAATGTATATGCCATATATAAACTAAAAACTACAAAAAAGAACTTGACTTTATAAAAAGTAATCATAATTAAATTAAGTGTGTTTTTAATGTTATCATAATTAAAGTTACAATATATACATGCTTGCATTTATTATTATGTTATTAATACTTGATTATATTTGTTGATAAAAATTGTATTTGTTGTTGTTTATTACAAAAATATTTTGTCTTTATTTCAGCGAAAGCACTCATGTTTTATGACAAAATTTGGCGGCAGCGAAAATTTTGTAGCCAGCAATGGATGGATAGATTATTGGAAAAAGCTGTATGAAATACGACAATTAAAAATTGTTGGCGAATTAAAGAGCGCAGATATTGATGCAGCAGAGCAATTTAAGGTAGATGTAAAGAACACGATCCAAGGTTTATCTAAGAAACAGATTTTCAACGCCGACGAGACTGCTTTGTATTTTAAAATGCTTCCAAAGAAAGCTTTGGCTGGTGCAGAGGAAAACGGCGCAGCAGGCATTAAGGATCAAAAACAACGTTTAACGGTGATGCCATGTTGCAATGCGGACGGTTCGCTCAAACTACGTCTTTTAGTCATAGAACAGTCTGCAAAACCTCGCGCTATTAAAGATTTGTCGATTAGTTCTTTACCAGTGTATTACACCAATCAAAAAAATGCCTGGATGAATAGGGCAATTTTTGCAACATGGTTTAAAGAAGAGTTTGTGCCCACTGTCAAAACGTTTTTGTCCAGTCAAAATTTACCGCATGAAGCGATAATTTTTGTTGACAACGCGCGGCCTCATGACGTTAGAGAAATGGTGCAAGTTGATGGTATCAAACTCATGTTCTTGCCTGCTAATACTACTTCGTTGATTCAACCCTTAGATCAAGTTATCATTGAAAACTTGAAACGATGGTACAGACATGCACTTTTAACATTTATTATCGAGTGCCTTAGCAAGAATGAGGACTTAACTTCGATTTTAAAATTAGTCACTTTGAGACATGTTTTTGATTGGCTGCATCAGGCTTGGAATAAGGTAAAACCGGAAACTATAGAAAAATGCCTGACACCACTTCTGTGTATGTCGGATGAAAATTTGCAACAGAGTAGTGCTTCAAATCAAAGCGAGATAACAAATCAAGATGTTTCAAATTTACTAACACAAATCTCAGATTCAACATTCACACAAGAGGAGATTCATTCGTGGGTAACAGCTTATAATCATGAATTATCTGATAAAGATTTAGATGAAATCATTGAAACAGTAGTATTAGAAGGATCAACAGGTTTGATATTTTTAACATGATAATATTTACAAATTTAATTTTATTAATGAAAATTTGAATTTTAGGTACAACATATTTGGTTTGTGTTTATGATCTTTGATATTTTGATATTTATATGTACATATATATATTATATATACATTAAAAATATGTACCTACTAGCTGAAGCCCCGGCTTCGCCCGGGCGAAACCCTGTGATCCCCTCCCTATGGCCGTATATGAGTCCTGACTAAATCCCAAGATACTTCTATAGATCCTCTAAGGGCTCCCTATGACCGCCCTATGAACCTCTCCTATAACCCCTATGATCTGCCTATGAATTCCTTATGGCATTTCTATAAACCCCCCCTCCCTCGAAGTGATGAAGCTATGACTTTTGAGAAAATTTTTTCTCTCAACATCAAATGTGTATATCGTAAAAATATAAAGCTGACGACATTTTTGTGGCGTAGGACTATATTTTCTAGATTTTTTTACACTTGTTTCGATAAATGGATGTCCTTATAAGGTCCAAAAATTGCCCAGATAGGACATATTTTCATATGTCCAATCTCACATGTCACACGTGTTTTGTCCATATTTTCAAATTTGGACAAAACACGTGTATAACGACTATCAAGCATCAAGGTAGGTTACGGTATGATTACCTGGTCAGCGCCCGGTGGGAAAATCCACGTTAACCATAACGTGGCTAAACTTGACTTTGATTGAGTTTTGCAATAGAATATCATTATACAAAATTTCGGTCAGGCCATATCAATGCCTGGCGTGAAATAAGTGTAATAGGCGGATTCGATAATCAGGATGCCTTGTTGGAACCATTTTCGGCCTTAATGAGCTAAATTTGACCTTCTAATGACCATATTTGGTCTTAATAAGGCCACCCGAAATAGAAAAAAGCTTGACAAATATGGTCCTTATTGGGACCATATTTGTCCTCAATTGGACCATATTTGACCTTATTTAAGACATTGTCTGTAAAGCTATGTAGGTTGTGCGTGAGAACCTACGCACAACGTCGAAAATAAACTTCAAACCACTTCCTCACAACCCCCTGACAACCCCCGGAAAACCGCCCAACAACACCTCGATAACCCCCCAAGAAACCTCCCCCCCCGATATCCCGAAAACATCCAGATAA
>JABFPJ010002936.1:0-17708 GCA_022817425.1 Gryon sp. ZL-2020
TAAAAAAAAAAAAAAAAAAAAAAAAAAAAAAAAGAAAAGAAAAGAAAAATAGGCAAACTTGAGTTCGTAAATTAGAATTACTGTAACATTAAGTTTGGAGTAAATTGTTTTAGTCGAACTTGCCAGGCTTTGGTTTAAGTTTCCGTAATGTATGCGAAATTTTGGTTGTATACCTTGTCAGTAACTGTAACAGTAGGATCCTCGCAAAAGTTATAGAATACGTCTTTAGAATCAAAAAGTTCAAATAGAAGTTACTTTGCAGGGAGAAAATGAACGTACGAGCATGTTTTACATTATATTAACATAACTTTTGCATTATCTGTAGGTTTATTAGCGGCAGAATTACAAAGGCCTTTATAAGGTATAAGGCCTAATAAAGGTATGCCTTTAATATAAAAGACTGTAAAGGACTTTTAAGGAGCCTTTATTATTTAATTTACGTTTAATATATTGTATTTTTATTAAATAAAAAATTCTGGGTCCTGTATAGGCAAGCCTTATTATTACTAAGGTATTAGAAGGGTATTGTTGACCATGACAAGGCCATAATAATACAATAAAAGTCATAACGAAGCCATTACATGGCCATAATAAGGTTATAATAAGGCCATAAAAAGGCCATAACAATGCCATAACAAGGCCATAACAAGGCCATAATAAGGTCATAAAAAGGCCATAAAAAGGCCATAACAAGGCCATAATAAGGTCATACTAAGGCAATGTCAAGGCCATAACAATGTCCTTGATGGCGCTTAACCAAATTTAAAATTCAATTTCACTATTTATTATATGATGATAATTCGAAATTTAACTTAAAAATGATGCTTATTAAAATTAATTTTTTTTTTAATTTCTACTTCACATTTTTCTACTTTGAATTATTTTCTCATCAAGTTCTGATGTTTTAAAGATTTCTATTTTCGTAGATTTCTATTTTTCGACAGTTTTTGTTCTTATCGCTGTCATTTTGGTTATTGATTATTTCCAATGGCTATTACCAAGACTCATCAATCTTGCATCGCAGATACGAATCGATCTGATATGTAATGTTACGCTGAGTAGTTAGTAAGCTTACGAGATGTTAGTTAAGACCTACGTCACTAATCTATGCTGTAATACAACGTTAACGGCATACTAATTTTCAATGTGATCTGTTAACGTTAACTATTATTCGCAAGATTTACAAGAAACTGATGACAATCGTATACGAAAAATACAAACATTTATAAATTACGAATTTAATAAGATTTATTAACTTTTGTTCAATAACAAAATAAGAAATATTTATTTAATAAGAATAAAAATAAAATTCATCAACAAATGAAATAAATCAAGTTACAAAAAAGTAAGGCCTTGTAATGGCCTTGTATGACCGTGTTATGGCTTTGTTATGGCCTTGTTATGGCCTTGTTATGGCCTTGCTATGGCCTTGTTATGGCCTTTTTATGGCCTTGTTATGGCCTTGCTATGGCATTGTTATGGCCTTTTTATGGCCTGATTTTCACCTTATTATGGCCATGTAATGGCTTTTTTATGACTTGTATGGTCTTATTATGGCCTTGTTATGGGCTTGTTAATACACTAGAAATAATTTTTTCTTACCACAATTACAATTACAATTTAAACTAATAAATAACAATTTATTTCAAACATTCGAAAATTGCAATTCAAAATTATCATTTTCGATTTTACTTGTGCATTTCATTTTTTTTCAAGTTGCGATTAATTTCAGGAATTTTCTTTCATTACTTCAAGGGTGTCTTTTTTATGCTATTTCACTTTTATTTTTCTTTTTTGCTTATCATGAATTTTGTAAGGTCTGACAAGGAATTTCAATAAATTCATATACAAACGTGATACGAATTTGTCCGACTCCTGTTCGTTGATCAAATTCGTGACATGACGGCAAAAGAGCGAACCCAAAACTTAATGTATTAATTATTCAAACAACAAACAAGATAAGATATAATTTTTTTATCGCTGTAATGCCTAGTAATAATTGTTTCTGGACCCTGTACAGGCTTACCTGTTCAATTCGTAAGGTCATTTAAAGACTCTACAAAGACCTTGAAATGGCCTTGTTATGGCCTCGTTATGGCCTTATTGTGGACTTGTTATTGCTTTAATATGACATTGTTATGTCCTTGTTATGACCTTGTTATGGCCTTATTATGGCCCCGTTATGGCCTTTTTATGGACTTGTTATTGCATTGGCGTGACATTGTTATGGCCTTGTTATTGCCATGGTATGGCATTGTTAAGGGATTTTAATGGCCTCGATATGGCCTTGTTATAACCTTACTATAGACTTATTATTGCCTTGGTATGACATCATTATGGCCTTGTAATGACCTTGTTATGACTTTTATAACCTTAATATGGATTGAAGATTTATTATCCATTGAATATTCAAATTCTCAAAATTTTACGCAAAAATATAAAGTGGAAAAATTCTAATGAATTTCATGAAAAATAATATCAGAAGATGAAGTAAATCAATTTAGTTTATATTTTTTTTTAGTTTAAAAGAATATAAAAAATTTTTTTCTCAGAAATTTTATTTCAACGGATTATTATTGCATCAACATTATATTGCCGGATATAATATAATGATAGTGCAATTACTCAGATGGGATTCCACTATATGCATGATATCCCATCGAGAAATTGCTCTTTCCTAAATCGAATAGCGCAAATAAAAGGTCGTCGTCTTGTTGAAGAAATATTGTATTTTTATGCGTGCCAGACGAAACCATTCTCGCAAAGCACAGAAGTGACAAACATACGAAAAATCTCGACGATACCAATTTTGCAGTATTTATTGAGAATCACTTGAATTGCGTGTTTGCAATGTACATTCAAATACGATTTATTTAAATTGTATAAGTCAAGTTATTAGATCGCATTTTGTATGTGTTTAATGTTACTAACGCGAAGTAAATAATTTTTATTTCTATTTTTTTTCATAGTCATTAAACATTTACGTGTAAAATTTATTGTATTCTGAGTTGCTGGGAAACTTAACACTCCTTTATAGGAAGATTCTGCAAATTTGCTTATTAACATGGATTACCAGTCGACCCTCTTTACATTTTTCATTTTTATGTCGGATTAATTGTTTCGGCAAAAACGCAAAAAATTTAACTTAGGTTAATATTTATACATAATTAAGGAGAAGCGTCACATTTCCGAAGAGGACTCGTTAGGAATGTAACGACTTTTATAAAGCTTTTAAATGCAAGGTTATTTAAAGGGTATTTTAGTGGTTTTATAACATTTGCTCGGGTAAGCCTGTAAAGGGCCAAGAAATGATTATTACTAGGGTATTACAAGGCCATAACAATGCCATAACACGGCCGTAATAAGACTGTAACAAGGTCATAACAAGGCTATACCAAGGCCATAAAGAATTCATAACAAGGCTATAAAAACCATAAAAAAGCTATAAAAAGGCCATAAAAAGGCTATAACGAGGCCATAACAAGGCCATAACAAGGCCATAATAAGGCCATAACAAGGCCATAAAAAGGCTATAACGAGGCCATAACAAGGCCATAACAAGGCCATAACAAGGCCATAACAAGGCCATAAAAAGGCTATAACGAGACCATAACAAGGCCATAATAAGGCCATAACAATGCCATAACAAGGCCATAACAATGCCATAACAATGCTATAAAAGTCATAACTAGACATTTGTAAAGTCCTTAAATGGCAAGACTGTACAGGGATCAGATGCAATTTTTAATAGGATATTAAAAGGTCATAAAAAGGCCAGAACAATGCCATAATAAGGCCATAACCAGGTCATAACAAGCCCATAACAATGCCGTGCCAAGGCCATAAAAGGGATATAATAAGGCCATAGCAAGGTCATACGAAGGCCATAACAAAGCCATTACACAGTCATAAGCAGGCCATAACAAGGGCAAAACCAAACCATAACACGGTCATTACATGGCCATAATAAGGCCATAAGATGGTTATAATAAGGCCAATACAAAGCCATAATAAGATTATAACCAGTCCATAACCGAACTATAACAAGGCCATAACGAGGCCATAACGAGGATATTACAAGGCCTTATTATTTAAAAAAAAGTGAAAAATAGATAATTTAAAAAATATTAAATTCATGAATAATTTGATTATTTTTTAAATCATTTTTCAATATGTACATGTATTAATTTTTCTTTATTTTCTTTTTCTTTAAATTTATTTTACATTAAACTATCGTGTTTTTCAATTTTATTTGCTTTGATTTAAAAAAAACTTAATACAATTAAAGATAAAAGCTTTGCTTTTGCATTGACGAAAATAAGCAATTTTTATTTTGCAATTGCTTCAGAAACAAACACGTTTAAACTGTTGCGAAAGATTTGTCGTGCTTTAATCTCAAGAGAATATCAAACTTATATTTGCTTTTTTCTTCTTTTGTGTCTCTGATATAAAAATGCAATCTTGTTTCATCATGAAATCAAGAAAAGAAAAAAAAAAAAAAGAATGGAACTATTAATGAATTAATCACACTCGACTGAATGTCATTCATCAATTTGCTTTTGTCCGAATGATGAAACATAGTTAGATTAAACTTATTATTCCGTGAAAAAGTTATTTCAAGCAAATGAATGGACGGAGATCATAAAATACAAATAATTCAATCTTTCGGCAATTAATTAAAAATTTTTTTTCTTCATTATTATTATTGTGATTATCATCATTATTAATCAATTTAGGACAACGAATGTTGCTGGAGAATATAAAAGAAGAAAAATTAAAGTAATCGCAAGATTGTATTTGATTTGAAAAAATGTGATAATTAATTAAACAATACAGTGTATTAAATGAAAAATTCAAAATGATAATGCATACTCGACATAAACTGGATTGCATTATTCTTGAAGAGATGGAATTCTCATATTTGTATCCCAATTATGTGCATCAATTACATTAATTAAGCATTTCACGATTGACATATTCTCATTGCATTATATGGAACAATTAAATTAAATATTCAGGTTATATATACCCAAATATATATATACGCAATATTATTGATTCTGTCAATTTTTTTCTGCTGATATTTCTGTCGATTTGTCATATTAAAATAGATATTTCATGCTTTCGTATGAAAGGGATGAGAGGCAATTTTTCTACTGATAAATTATGGATCAAATTGAAATCTAAAAAAGCGCCATCTGTATTAAGATATTGAAATTCATCAGAATATTTCTGTTATGGAAGTTGTGTTATTAAATTCACGAATTTGGCGCTTTTTTTTGCCAACATAACAATTTTTTTATTGAAATAAAAAAAAATTTAAATAAAGTAATTTTTAAAAAGCGCCATCTACAAATGTTAAATTTTAATAAGCGCCACCTATGTTCAAAAATGAAAAATCTTTCAAAAGTAAAGCTAAAAGATAATTAAATAATAATTTTCAAGTTAAAAAAATGAATTTATATTACGAAGAAAACTTAGAATACAAAAAGTGAACAATTTCAAAAACACTATCTAAAAACGTTAATTTTAAATAAGCATCACCTATGTTCAAAAATGAAGATTTATACAAAACTAAATACGAAAGATAAATAAATAATAATTCTCAAGTTAAAAAATGAATTTACATTAAGAAGATAATTTAGAATACAAAAAATGATAAATTTTTTAAAAGCGCCATTTAAAAATATTACATTTTAATAAGCGCCACCTATGTTTAAAATGAAGATTCATGCAAAACTAAATAAAAAGAGTGCTCACGTTATAATTTTCAAGTTCAAAAATGAATTTACATTAACGAAAAGATTTAATATTTCATAAATATTATTTTTTTAAAAGCGCCACCTGGATTAAAAAAAGGTAAATATTGTAAAATTCGATCAAAAGCATATTTAACTTATAATTTTCAAATTGAAAAATGAATTTACATTCGAAAGAGGATCTTAAATGTGATAAAAAATTAAATTTTAAAAGGCGCCATCTGGTATTCGAAATTGGATCTAAAACAGAAAATAATTTAACGTAGAATAAATGTCAGAAAAACGTTCTATTCTCGGAACTGTGTTAAATTTACGATTTCGTAGTTATTTTTAGAACGAACCACAAATAAATATTAAATTTTAGAAAGCGCCATTTAGTATTCAAAATTGTAACTAAAAACAAAAAATAATTCAACGTAGAATAAATGTTAGAAAAACGTTCCATTCTTGGAAATGTGTTAAATTCACGATTTTGTACGTATTTTTAGAAATAACCACAAATACAAATTAAATTTAAAAAAGCGCCATCTGGTATTCGAAATTGGAACTAAAAACACAAAATAATTCAACTTAAAATAAACATCAGAAAAACGTTCTATCTTAAATTCACAATTTTGTAGTTATTTTTAGAAAACTTAAAACATGAAAACTAAAAAAATGGCGCCATCTGAATGTCAAAATTGCAACCCGATATTTCATTCGCGATAAATTATTGTTTAATATATGTTTAATTGATCCGACTGAAATTTACATTAGCGTTGAATTTGCGCTTCATTTGTAATCGTTAAGATGTTAATGGCATATAACACAAAGTAAACCTCTAACTGAGAACTACTTCATTATGTCTCGAATGCTGAAGCCTGTGATGCTTTAATGTCAGAGATTGAAGTTAGATTAAAATTGTTGGTTTAATAGATGTAGAGAAATTGTTTCGTGCACAATGAATATCAAGACGAATATTTACTTTACAATATCATAAGCAATTTTCACTTCAACTTACACTTAAAAAAATAAAAAGTTCTAAGAATTTCAAGAATATTATATACTTAACTGGTATATGCTTGAAGTAAGTATATTTTACTTGAAAAAAATATATTTTGTATTTGAACTAACTCGATATAATACTTGAATTTAAAATAAATATATATTTAGTTTCAAGCTTCCGATAAATTGAATGAAAGAATAATTATATAATTTCAATCTTGATTATCTATTACAATAAAAGACCGTCAATATATATTTTACCGTTTGCGTCAAATATAGCGGCGTAGTAAGTAAAATGTGAAAATTCATCAAAATCTTGAAATTTCGTGAGAATCCTTAAAATGTATGTAAATTAAGAAATTTTATAAAAAATCTGGAAATTTCAACTAAAATATGAAAATTCATCAAAAAATTGAAAAATTATGATAAAAGTGAAAATTACTCAAAATTTTGAAATTTGGTGAAAATCTTGAAATTTCGTGAAAATGATAAATTTTATAAAAATCTGGAAGTTTTATGTAAAGTATGAAAATTCATCAAAACCTTCAAAAATCATGAAAATTGTTAAAATTCGTCAAAATCTCACATTAAAAAAATTCATGACAAATAAGAAATTTTATAAAAATATTGAAATTTTATGTAAACTATGGTAATTCACCAAAATCTTAAAAAATCGTAAGAAATGCAAAAATTCGTCCACGCAAAAAAATAAATGGTCGACACAACAAATACGATGGTAAATTTTACCAAAAAGTGATAACATTTACCACTTTTGCGGTAAAATGTACTACAAAATGGTAGATCTTACTATCGTATTTGTTGTATCTACCATTTAATTTTTTGCGTGTCAATATCTTAAAATTTCGTTAAAATTTAAAAAATTCATGAAAAACTAACAATTTTATAAAAATCTGGAAATTTTAAGTAAAATATGAAAATTTATCAAAAGTCTTGAAAAATGTGAAAATGCGTTAAAAATCTTGAAATTTCATGAAAAATGTGAAAAATCATGAAAAACGTAAAAATTCATGAAAATCTCGAAAAATCATGAAAAATGTGAAAATTCATCAAAATTTTTAAATTTCAGGAAAATCTTGAAAAGTCATGAGAAATATGAAATTTTAGAAAAATCACGAAATTTTGAGTAAAATTTGTGTTTGTAATAATTATAGTAGATGTAATAGAACCTTTTTTAACCCCATATATCATCTCAGATACATTCATTTAAGAATTCTATTCTTACAATTTGTTCAAATGTATAATTATAATTACAATTTAAAATACTAGGAAAATTATTGAAAATTCATCAAAATAAAGACATTGTACCAAAAAGCAAAAATGCAAAAGGTCAACTTATTTTTCATCAGTTTCTATTTTTGTCACAAGGAACCAAATTAACTGGAAAGGTACTAATAATCATATCAATTTTTTTGTTAAACAAAAAAGAGTTCAAAATACCCATATTTTCCTTCTCACTTTAACAGACTTAGGACTGTCCGTAATAATTTTTTTAGTTCATTCAATATTAAATGCAATAAGAACTTTATTCTCATTATATTTAATATCTGACTGACAATAAAATTAAAACGGGTGTGATTAAAAATATTGGATATGCAAACACCTTGCATCGCAATTTTGTTAATAAATTAACGAAAATTGCTATAATTTAATAAATTCAACACATTAACAAGAAAAGCATTGTCAATATGCTGAATTTAATAAATTATTAATTTAAAAAAAATTCGCGATTAAGAAAAAGTAATTACATGAAATGAAACGATAATAATGTGAAATAATAACAGAATTATTTCACAATATTATATTATAGAGCAATTATATAGGGCAACCATATAGGGTAATCATAAAGTATCATACAGAAAAATCATGAGATTATTATATCGAAATATCATAATATATCATAAAATATCATAAATGTAAATCATATAAGGGCAAAATTTTATATAGGACTATCACATAAGGGTATTACATAGACATCATATAGGGGTATCATATATGTTATATCATATAGAAATATCATACAAAGGTATTATAAAGGGATATCATACAAGACAATAATATAGAGCAATCATGTGGGGGATCATATAGGGCAATCATGTAGGGGTATTATATAGGGGTATCATTTAGGGCTATCATATAGGGTTATCACATAGAGCTATCATATAAGCGCATCATATACAGATATTATAGACGGATATCATATAAGGGCATTACATAGACATCATATAGGGGTATCGTATAAGCATATCATATAGAGATATAATAAAATTGGAATCTTATAAGGGTATCATACAAGAAAATAATATGGAGCAATCATATAAGGGTATCATATAGAAATATCATATATGGGTATTATACAGGGTTATCATACAAGGCAATATATTAGAGCAATCATGTAGGGGAATTATATAGAGTATTCATATAACAGGGCAAATACATAAGGCTATCATATAAGGCAATTGCAATTTAGGGGTACCATATAAATATATCATACAGGGAAATCACGTAAGAGCATTATATAGGGGTATCATCATTTAAGGCTATCAGATATGTTATCACATAGAGCTATTATATAAGGGTTTTATATAGGGATATCATATAAGGACATTATGTAGACATCATATAGGGGTATCATATATATCATATAGAAATATCATATAGGCACATCATATACACATATCATAGACGGATTTTATATTAGGGCATTACATAAACATCATATAGAGGTAAACATGAACATTATATAGGAGTATCATAGTATCATAGGGGAATCATATAGAGCAATAATATAAGGAAATCATATGAGGGTTTGTATATAGGGTTATCATAATGGGAATCATATAGGCATATCACATAGGAGTATTATATAAACATATCAAATAGGGGTATCATAAAAGAATATCATATAGGGCAATAATGTAGACGAATCATGTAGGGTAATCATACAGAGTAATCATATAGGGGTATCATATAGGGGTATCGTATAGAGGTATCATATAGGAGTTATCATATAAAGGAGTTTAGCTTCATATCAATGGTGGACAGGAAAAACAAGTTAAGTGTATATGGAATCCCTATACACTTAACTTGCTTTTCCTTTCAACTACAGATATGTTATATATGAAACTAAGAAAAACGTACAAACATATAAAATTCGTATATAAAAATCAATTTAAAAAAGTAGTAGAGATGGGCCATAAAATAAATTTGACCCTAAAATCAATAAAATCATTAATTTTAGGGTCAAAGATAAGGAGTTATGAAAATGCAAATAGTTGGACTGCAAAAAATAACAATGTAAACATATCCTAATAAATAAAAAAATCTTAAATACTATCTATAAAATTTGTGTGTAAAATATTATAGAAAGTATTTTTTTTAATCAATAAATCGATTTCGGAGAAAATTGGGTAAGATTTATCAAATTTTCTTCGAAAGGCAAAACATATTTCTCTTATTCTATAAAAGAATAGTATATTGCAAAAATAATATGGTATATTTATGCAATATACTACTAATAATATATTTTTAATATTTGTTACACCGAAGTGCACCCATTAATTTTCCTGTTCCCTAAATATAAAAGGGATGTTTTTTATTTAGGGAACAGAAAAATTTAAATTACCGATAAAACAATTAATCAATTCAGTAAAAAATAGACAATAAAGAAAATTTATGATCATCTTAAAATTAGGAAAACTGCTTTCTTAACAATGAAAGAAGTAGGAATAGAAAATATCGGTTCCCAATTCTTCCATTTTTAGGCGCTATGCAGATATCAAAAAAAAAATATTAAAAAAATTTTAGTTGAAAAACTTATAAAAACTTCGTACCTAAAAACCTTCTAAAATTTATCCTAAACATCACCTATCCAAAAACCCAGCCTAAAATCACCTAAAATCGCCTAAAATCCACCTAAAAATAATTTAAAAATCGCCTAAAATCAACGAACATTGTATAAATAAACACACATAGAAAATAAATATAATTAAATACTATTTTCATTGAGGAAAAAACGGTTAAGAACATTTCCTATGCACTCAACTGTTTTTTCCTCAATACAATATAAAGAGATCACTTTCCTTCTAGGGCCAACAATTTGAAGCGTATCATGCTGCTTCTGAAAAATAAAATCAATTATCTCAATAAATATTGAATGTATTTAAAATGATTAAAATAAAAAAAAAATGTTTTAAATTTATTTACCGTGGCCCGATTCGCAGAGTACTTGTACCCGCCAACAGCAAGCACTCAGGATACCCTGGTCCGCCATCCTATGGTCCAAATGCAGCCATCCTGGTTCAGCGAATCCTAAAGTTTAAAATATTAATTTTCAATTTAATAAATTGTTTATTAAATATTATGCTCAATAAATTTTATTAATAGTACAACTTACCACAATTTTTAAATTGTATGATCGTTTGTTATTCCTCTTCTTAAAATCCTCTTGAGCACTCAAAACGATTCGAAGAATACTATTTTTTATTCGCGATCGCGTCCCGAATAACCCGACTGACCTTTCGGGTCCACAGTCGCCGCAAAACTAAATGTTTTTTTAATAGATGGTTGTAAACTGATATCCGCATTTGACTACCTGTTTCCAGATTACTCAGGATCATAAAAAAAATTTGAAATTTTTAATTGAATATTGGGAAAACATGTGTTGAAACATCTGTTTTTTTTGTTTTTTTTTCTTTTTCTAGTAAAATCCGGTTTTGTTTGAAATAAAATCAAGAGACACGGCAGTGTCTCTGGCCAAGTACAAAAAAAACTTGTTTTTTAAAATTTTCAAATAAAAACATAAATTATAAACAAGATTTTTTCTTTGATTAGATTTTCTTGAAATATTTATTAATATTAAATATTAAAAATTAAATAAATTTTATTTAATCTTAAATATACTTGGTTAAAGTATAAACAAGTTTAATTAAAAAAGAATTATGTATTGAAAAATATATAAAAAAAATGGACTCAATTATATTTGACGCCTTTTATTACTTCATTCAAGTAAAATCTACTTGAATTACGTAGTAATTTTTTAGTATATTTCTTGCATTCAGCGATAAAAAAATGGAAATCATACTTTGGTATTTGAAACGACTCTTTTTTAAATCAGCGAAAAGTGATTTTGAAACATGGAACCTTTCATCGACATCCCTTTTCATCGGTTATCAATAACTCGTCTCTCAAGTACGGACATATCTCTTTCACGTAAAACTACGCGCCATCCCATTACCATAACGAAATTTCGCGACTAAACTAACCGCATTACTGTAACAGTACAAATTTCCCTCACTTCTCTCCATCCAGAAGCATTCCTTCCATTCACTTTACTAACAACATTATGTCTCGGGTATATGCAATTTTACAATCCCGATATCATTAAAGTGCTTCTCATTTACAATTCCTTTCCTGGGTGCCTATCATTTGTCTCTGCAAAAAAAATGAGAGAAAAAAAACGAAAAAAAAAAAAAAAAAAAAAATTAACAGTCACTCAACTTAATCTAATCCTGCAGTTGGATAAGGTAAATAGGTTGAACACGTGTCAGATGTTTTCCATTGTAACAAAGATAAAAGAACGTTGGATTTTAATTTTCGTCCGATGTGAAGAATTAAATATGTTAATTCTAACAAAAGTTAATATTTGTGCGAAAGTTTTTCATTTTGTATACAAGTTTTGGTTGCGACAGAAGAAGTTATTTAATTTATTGAATCCAATTTGAGTAGAGAAAATGGAATAAATGAAATGTTGTTGATCTAAATTGGCTTTCGCTTAAATAAAAATGATTAATGTTGCACGAATAATGGGTGTTAATACATTTAATTTCGTGTAATAAAATTGGATGTTAATTTTATGTAAATGTAAATTCGACACTCAATTTCGATCAATTAATGATGATTGATTGTCGAAATTTTATCGCGTTAATGTTTTTAGGCAGATGAAGCTTTTAGTGCGAAATTATGCTAAATTCGATTTTTATCTTTTTAGAAATGTAATGAAAATTAGACTAAATTATGAAAATGAACAAATTTAAAGCGCCATCTATGTTAAAAATGATGTATTTTAAATGAACGAAAGGATCTTAAAACTGTAATTTTTAAGTTATAAAAATATGAAAGTTTTTAAATTAAATCAAAAGAGTAATCGAATCATAATTTTGAAGTTAATATGTGTATTTTATTAAAATTTGAATAAGCGCCACCTATGTTCAAAAATGAAGATTCAAGCGAAACTAAATAAAAAAGGAATCGAATAATAATTTAGAAGTTTAAAATATTGAATTTTCATTTATAGAAAGTATAGATTAAAAAAAATTTTTTTTCAAAAGTGCCATCTAATAATGTTAAATTTGAATAAGCGCCACCTATGTTTAAAATTAAAAATTCTTTCAAAACTAAACCTAAAAGATAAATAAACAATATTTTTCAAGTTAAAAAATGAATTTACACAGAAAATTTGGAACACAAAAAATAATAAATTATTAAAAAAGCGCATCTAAAAATATTAAATTTTGATAAATGCCATCTATGTTCAAAAATCAAAAATCTTTCAAAACTAGATAAGAAAAATAATGAAATATTAATTTGCACATTAAAAAATAAATTTACATTAAAAAAAATGATAAATTTCTCAAAAGCGTCATCTAAAAATAGTAAATTTTAATAAGCGCCACCTATGTTCAAAAATGAGAGGTCTTTCAAAACTAAATGATCTTTTCGGAACTAAAGTCTAAACGATAATTAAGTAATAATTTTTTATTTAAAAATGAATGTATATTAAGAAACAAAATAATAAATTATTAAAAAAGCGCCTTCTAAAAATGTTAAATTCCAAAAAGCGCCATCTATGTTCAAAAATGAAAATTCGTTCAAAAACTAAACCTAAAAGAATTAAATAATAATTTGCAGTTTAAAAAATGAATTTACATCAAGAAGAGAACTTAAAATTCGAAAAATGTTACAATTTGAAAAGCGCCATCTGATGTCCAAAATTGGAACTTATGAATGACTGTTTCTTTATTGAATATTCATTTATGAAAAGTAGTTTCACCTAAAAGCCTGTTCATACACCAAAAAATACATGAAAATCGTCTGACTAATGCCAAAGTGTCTATTAAAAACAGTCAACAATAATCGGCTCAAATCGGATATACCTTGAAATCCGTCGCAAAACTTTTCGTCGGGTATTAAACACCACGAAAACCAATACGTGCATTTTCACGTTGTTTTGCAAATTTCTCACAGCGAATAATATTGAATATATTCATATTTTTATTTTTTTTATATAGTTTTTTTAATTTAAAAATTCTTTTTGTATTTTTTGTTATATTTTTTTATTTACATATTTTATTATATTTTTTAATAAAAAAATATTTTTATGTATTTCTTATTTTTATTATACATATTATTTTATTACTATATATATTTCGTATTTTTATATTAATATATCAATATTATAATAAATAAATAAATAAATATTATTATAACATATATTCAATATTATTTATTTATTATTTTATTATATTTATTATATATATTATATATAATGTTATATTTAATTTATATTTTATATTTATATATGTTTAATAATTTTATTATTTAAACTTAACCGATACATCGATAAATAAAAATATCTCATTAAAATAAATGAATATTAATATTATACCTTTTATTCTACATTTATATATATTATCAGATTATCTTCGTACATGAATATGTGAAAATTACATTGTCGTTTATAATTCACTACTAAGACTCAACATTATGATAATCAACCGGTACGCCAGGCTCATAATCACATTTCTGTTAATATTCTGACGTCGTTCTTGTAAAATTGTTAATAGATTTAACTAAATTTGATAACCGATCTCCATCAAGCGTCAATTCAACATTATTAAAAGTCATTGACCCAAAATAATGTTCAATGATATTACATTCTGCGAAATGCAGCTGTATACATAGAATAAAATAGAACGTTGAATTTCAGTGCTTTTTTTATTTCTTTTCCCGTAAAATAATCAATGAAGAACTCGTTTATTGAAATAGCTATTATTGATATCAGAATATTTTGTTCAATAAGTAATAATGATATTTGTTCATAAAAACATATTAACTTTTGTTTCGAGAAAAGATCGAAATATGGCATCCATGTTAGGTCCCTTTTAAAAAATTACAATTCATGGATACCATATTTGCAAAATATGTAAACCATTAAAAGTAAATATTATAAAATTATAATTTTATAAAATGGCAATTTGTTATTAATTTTGTTAGTTTCGAAATATTTTCATAAATACATTAACATTTATTTCGAGAAAAAGATCGAAATATGGCATCCATGCTAGTTCCCTTTTATGTAATTGTAAAAGATCAAAATATGGCATCCTTGTTAAGTCCCTTTTAGTTCCCGTGATTATATCGTAATTCATTATTAGTTTTCTTATTTTTAAAATTTGTTTATGAAATATGTATTTTGAGAAAAGATCGAAATATGGCATCCATGCTAGATCCCTTTTAAAAAATTGCAATTCTTTATTAGGTTTGTTAGTTTCGACATTTTTTCATAAAATCATATTAGCATTTCTTTTGAGAAAAAGTCGAATTATGGCATCCATGTGAGATCTCTTTTAATAAAATTGCAATTCATGGCTGCCATATTTGGAAAATTGGAAATATGGCATCCATGCCAGATCCCTATAATAAAATTGCAATGCATTATTAATTTTGTTAGTTTCGATATTTATTATATAAAACATATTAGCATTTATTTCACGACAATATTCAAATATGGCATCCATGTTAGGTCCCTTGTAGAAAATTGTAATTCATTATTAGTTTCAAGATTTGTTCATAAAAACATATTAGCATTTATTTCGAAAAAACATCAAAATATAGCATCCATGCTATATCCCTCTTAATAAAATTGCAATTCATGGCTGCCATATTTGCAAAATTCGAAATATGGCATCCATGCTGGATCCCTATTATAATTTTTCAATTCATTATTTATTTTGTTAATTTCGATATTTTTTTATAAAACGAATTAACAAACAAAATTTAAACAAATTTATTTCGGAAAATATCCTGATATGGCATCCATGCTAGATCCCTTTTTAAAAAATTACAATTCTTTCTTATTTGACTCGCTGAGTGTACAAAACAACTTAATTAGGTTACCAGGTGTTGCAGCCATATAAAACTCTATTCGGCTATTGCATAAAGGATTCACCAAACATGGATTCCGTTAGTCTTACATTACAGTCTAATTTTAGTTCTAATTAATTAATGAACTCGACTTTCAATTGAGAAATGTAAACGAAAATAACATTACCTTTCTTTAAGTAGTAACTTTACTTTCAACTCTTCAAAACTTCAGCTAAGAGATATTCAAGATATTTTTTTTTTACAACTTGCAAAAGTTGTTAAAGTATTAAACTGTTTTTGTAAGACAAAGATTTGTTCGAGTGGGTTTTCTGGTTGGAAATTGTGCTTCAATTTGTAATGATATATTTATAGTTTAAATTTATAAGCTACTGAATTATGTACCATTGTTTAAGAATGATATAGATTTTCATTCATAGAAATCCTTGGCGTATTGTAAAATAAGTTTATTGTAAAATAAGTTTTCAGTTAAACATTTAATGCTGTTTGTAAGACTTACATAGCCATTGCTTTGTAGTAGTATCTTATATATTTGTAACCAATTTAGTTTCAAAACTTTTTTTTAATCTGAATTTTATTTAAAAATTTTTTTTTATTGTTTATAGACCTTATTGGTTAATTTGGGATTTAAAATCTAAAATTCAGAAATACAAAGTTTGTTTTTCTTTTAAAAATCTGTGATATTTTTGTTAAAAATTGTAAGACATTTTTATAAATTATAAAAATAAGAACTCCGCAACCTTTTTTGATTAAAAAAAATCTTTTTTTGTTTTCCTTCTTCCAAATTTCTTCTGAAAAACATTCAAATTCAAACTCGATAGTTTAATTTCAAAATTTTAAAAATTAGAATTTCTTGCAGATGCATTTGCATCATTCTTAAGAAAAACCATATAATAGCCAATATATGGCTATTATATGGAGACTATATGGTCAATATATGTATATAGTGGCAATATAGTGAGTACATATGGACCACATATAGACAATATATGGACAATATATGGCTATTATATGGGAACTATATGGTCAATATATGTATACATTGGTGATATAGTGACCATATATAGACTATATGTGGATCATATATAGACAAGATATGGACCATATATGAACAAGATATAGACCATATATGGATCATATATAGACAAGATATGGACCATATATGGACAACATATGGAACATACATGGATCATATATAGACAAGATTTTGACAATATATGACCAACATCACTACAAAAACAAGTGTCTCATTTTGAGACATTTTTGATGATTGAGACACCAAAAATGTCTCATTTATTCAATTTTAAGACACTTTTCGCGTCTCAATCATCAAAAATGTCTCAAAATGAGACACTTGTGTTTGCAGTGATATGGCTATTATATGGGGAATATATGGTCAATATATGTATATAGTGGATATATAGTGATAATATGGAGGAAATGTAAAGGCAATATAATGGCAATATAATGGCAATATACGGACAATATATGAACCATATATGGATCATATATAGACAAGATATGGACCACATATGGACAACAAATGGACCATATATGGACAATATACATGGATAATTCATAGACAATATATAGACATCATATAACCAATATATGGCTATTATATATGAGGACTATATGGTTAATATATGTATATAGTGCACTGAGGATAATGCCCTAGTTAGCCTAAATAAAACCTAGTTGAGAAAACTAAATAATAAAGTTGTTATCGTCCGACTAGATTGTATATTTGATATGACTAAATATATATAGTTCAAATGAGAATGT
>JABFPJ010002937.1:0-17704 GCA_022817425.1 Gryon sp. ZL-2020
GCATGTGGTCCTGAGCAGGATGCCACTTTTCGAAAAAATATGATACTTGCCTCATGTGGGTCTAATGTGGCCCAGATCAGAAAAACTGAGAACGGGTTTTGTTAAGGCTATCCTTATCATGGCCATACGCTAGGTGTGGCATGCCTCATCAAATTTTTACTAGGGAAGTTACATGTTTCTATATTATGAATTATTTACAAAAACTGGACATAAACTTTTATTTACGCAGTTCGCACAACGTTGATCTTTGCGTGTCATTATCACTTGCACGCAACTTTTGTTTTTCTTGTTTAATGTGAGAAATTTCAATGTTTCATTTTTATAGAATGCCAGGTGAATGACCGACAGATCGCGTATTTTATAGGATTTTTTTAAACGACAAAATCAGTAGATTTCCTTTTTGTTAAATAAATTAAAAATAACTCCGTATTAATTAGTTCGTAAACTTCATTTAGAAGTAATTTTAGTTAAATCTATATACGATTAATGAAAGTCCAATACTTTGTAGCACTCCAACTAAAGTAAACTAAAATTAATAAAACAGGACATAAATAGAATTATGTTGATAAGAATATAGAAATAACTGAAATAATATATAACGAATTAATGTTAGTAAAATGGATTAAAATAGTTTTTAAAAGTATTTTTTGCTATTATTTAACAGTTATAATTCAAAGTGCCGTGATATCATTTTAATGATAACTAAGCCTAGAAACTAAAACAGATAAATTTAATCTTGAAATCTCAATATCTTATATTATAATTACACAATACATTTTCAACCAAAGTACATTCAAAAGATGCGTCGAACATAGACATAAATAATAATAATTAACTGATTTTTGTCTCCACATTTTTCCTCCTTGTAAACTCTGTTGGTATAAAGTATTTCAATTCGCTGACCATTCGTGTTTAGAACGAATATTTTTAGGCCACATTCGAGTTGGAGAGGAAAAAAATCGAAATGAAAATGAAGAAAGACAGCGCGATATGCACACGCAGTTGCGTTTGTTTCACGCAAAAGATAATCGTCGCCCTCTCGGCTGACCTCGAGTCACGGAATCGATGGAAGGCAAAATCGTAAAACCATCGGTCGACTGTCTGACGATTCTTCAAATTTACATGTCAGACCAAAAAAACTTTTTTTCTTCTTCTTTTATTCATTTTTCGTTTTTTTCAAACAAAATCTGTCTTTTTTAGCTGTTTGTTTCTAGCAAGTAGAATGGTACTATTGAAATGCGTTTAGGAGGTCTTTTCGAAGGTCGCCTCGACGTTTACGTCACACGTGCGGACGTATTTGCGCATGTATACGACCGTTTCGAAAATAATATTCCTAATGCAGCGGCGCTCGGCAATACATATAGATATATATCTTGCTTGCACTTAGTCACAGATATAGCGCGTCTTCCATCGCCTATCTGTGTGTGCGTCCTACGACGGCGCACGCGCGTGCGTTCGATCGCACTATCATTTGCCTTTTCGCGTGCTTCGCAGATTTTGCTTCTTTCCCAATTGTCCGGCGTTATCTTTATTACCCCCTCCCGCTCGTTTCTCCGCTTATCGTCGAATGCATTTTTCTGACTTTCGCACATATTCTTATTTAAGACTTTTACTTTCAACTGTGCCTTTAAATTTAGTTTTTTATTTTAACGTTTCTTGAAAAAATTACTTTATTGTGAATTATTTTAATATTTTTCAAATATAAGGTAATTTGTAAAATACTTGAAAATGGGTCAAGTTTTTGGTGAAGGTATCCCAATCTAACAATAGAGTTGAGAAATCCGACTTTTTCAAATGACGAAAAGATATATATATATATATATATAAATTCTTAAGCGAAAATTATTAGGACACAAAAACACACAAAAGAACAAAAAAATTATCAAAGCCAACCAAAAAGAGAGCGGAAAAAGAAGACAGAAAAAAATGCACACATTTTGTATAATACAAAATATAAATACAGATTCCTAGGTAAAGCATTGCCGAGTCTGACTGTGTAAGTGAAATACACACTGGCGTGGCATTTACATGTATACATATAGCGTATGTATGTAGGAGTGCGGTCGAGAATGCAATACTATGCTTGGGTTGCAACGAATTGAGATTTTTCGTGCATTCCCAGATAGCGCGTCGAGCGTAACCTTACACAATGCAGATGCCACAAGTCTTTTCTAATCAGCCGACATTATACGCGGCAAACAATATTGGCAGTCTCGCACAATGCTGTTTTTCCGTGCGACATTATATATACATATATATGCGTATATACACGTATATATATTTTTTGCGCTATTTCTTTACATTTGCACAATACGAAGAAATAGAAGTACAATAAACATGTTAGTTTTATTCAATTAACAGTATCATTTTAAATTCACTGAGATAAATGTGACACGAATTGTCAATATGAATTTGAATAATTTTTGGAAAACAGAATTCATTCATTTTATTATGTTTTAAAGTTAAAATGTTTTTTTTTTTTTTTGCAAATTGCAATTTCTTATAGCAAATATTTATTATTTTGTATTTCTTGATTAAGAATATCATTTTTAATCCACAGTGAATTATAGTGATTTTGGGAAATTCGGTAGAAATGATAATATTTTCTTTTTTTTTATAGCAAAATTGTTTTTCCGAAATCGCAAGTACTTATGGCAAATATCCACTATTTTTTATTTTTTAATTTTGAAGAAATATAAAATTAATCAATTGTTCAGATAAAATATTGACAAAGTCGAATCCAATAATTGCGTTTTACTGAAAAAATACATGATATATCTACCATGATTTCACGTTGAAATTGCATAAAGAGATGTAGAGAAATGTGTCCACGTATAAACGCCAGTCTCATGCGTCGAGTCGAGCCGTCGATTGTTCGTCCGTATTTTTTTGTTCTTCTTATTTCTCTTTTTTTTTCCTCTCGCACGATATCTTTGTACGGAAACGGCAATTCTGGCTGCACTCACGTGAGAAAATAATTGGCTACGCACATCGTTTGTTGCACATAAATTGCGGACACGTAGACGCCGCCTACTAAAAGCAGTAAAACACGCGTCTTTCCGACGCATTCGTGGCCTTCGTGGTGTTGGCCGTTGCATTCGTTGTCATTTAACTATATTATTGCCATCATTAAACGTGCGCATCTATGCTCGCACGCTAAACAACACACTATTGATAATAACCGAAGCAATGGTTATAACGTTTCCTATTTATCTATCGATATTCTATTTATGTGACGTTACGAATTATAAATACTGAAAAGTTTTGAAGCCATCGTAATAATTGGCTTTTTCCAACCATTTACTATTATTAATTGCCAACTTAGTCAATTTGTTTAATGTAAATTGGATAATCATTTTTTAATTGCTTATATTATTATTTCAATTAATTAATAAATCAAGCTAATTTCATAATAAAATTACACTTACAAATTCTTTATTTATTTTTTCTTTTTTTTACTTTTTCTTTACTTTTCATAAAGTACATTATAAGAATATAATTTAAATATAATATGATTTCTTTTCATTTCTTTCACTTTTATTTTCCTGTCAAATTAAAACTTCACCTGTCATTGTTTTCTGGTTGATTTCATTTCAAAGTTATTTTCACTTAACACAAATTATTATATAAATGAATGCAATGAACAATGTAAAATGAAAAGTTAAATAAATTGAACTTTTGGATGAAACGCGAAATTACTATTTACAGATTGTTTTGAATATTTGCAATGAACTTGGTTTGTTTAGCAAACTTAACATTGTGCAATCGTCATTCAGCAGACATGATTTGCTGAAATATTAAATTATATATATATATATATATATATATATATATATATATATATATATGTGACAGTAAAATTGAATTTTCCACACGTTTATATATAGCCGGTGCGTATAATTTGGCAGCCGAGTTTATCCTACAGGTAGTCTACGAATTTCAACATGCTTCCTCGTTATGCACGCGCGAGCCGAGCTGACGTTGCCTACGAGTTTCTGTTGATGTATAATGTCGTTTTCTGCGTCCGCATTTTGCGCGCGCGAATCACTATTTTTGTTCATTCGAAAATAAACACGCGCATTGCTGCCTTGGGGCTAAAAAAAAGAAACTTTAAATTCCGAATGAGGAACAAAATATATCCTTTACTATTATTGTCAAGGAACATAAAAAGCGATGGAAAACAGATAATAAGTGGAACAAACTTAGATCTGTCATTCTTGCAGAGTGCAAATATAAATTTAATATGAATAGTCCTGCAAAAACTGAAAAGAAATATTTTAGTTTCAGACCAAAATATTTTCAGTGTCCGATTATTTCCTTTCGTTGTATGGTAAAATACCGAATTCCAAATTGCTTTTACAATTCCATAGACATAGACAATTAAAAAGTTATTAAAAAAACCTTAAAAAATTATCTTAAAAAGGTTATCAATTAATCAAATTATTTGAGTAATCCAATCAAATCCTAATGACTAAATTTTGATTGAAAAATAAGAATATTTGGGTATTATTGATAGTTTTTAGAATTAGTTCAGAGTATTGCAGTCAAACTCGTTTTTAACATAGCCTTATTATTCTTGGCAAATGAACGTATTCTTTTTGTGGCATTGCATTGTTTTGTGTTGTCCATAAGCTATCTACTGAATTTAAGAATAAAACGGACGAGAGACTGTTTAGCTGGCAGAAATTGTGCTTCCGACAAATTGTGCGAAACTCAGCCAAGTGCACGAAGTAGTTGCTCCAATGCTTGATGAATACCGTAATGAAAATCATAAAAGCACTCTTCCTTGTGTAGACACAAAAACAGCACTATTAATCGTTGCATGTTTTTACGGATCACATTTCATATTATAATCTTTCAACACCTTAATCATTTTTCAACGTTCTTTTTCGTATTTTCTACATTATTCTTCTACACAAATAAATATTTTGCACGTTAAATTATGTAAGAACAATTATTTTTGTTAATGTTCTGTGTTTTATTTTAAGTGATTATGAGTCGAATTGTGTGATAAAGAAGTTGACTTATTATATGTCAAATAATTCAATTGTTATCACTTGAGGAAGTTTATCAATTTGACTTGCACTAATTTGTTAAACTAATATAAATTAATTGCAAAATGTTTATATTGAATTATAATCTTATTTTTAGATAATTATTATAAAATAATTTAATAAAATCATCATATGTAAATTACATATGATATTTGGATATTTATTCAATATTTTTTAAAAATTACAGGATATGTCAAACAAACAATTTTAACTGTATTAATGTATAGTTAAGATATTTTCTTAGCAAACAATATTTTGAATATTATTGTTATATTATAGCTTGTATATATTTATATTGATTTATAAGTATTTAAGGTATAATTTTGGTTAACATTTTGTATTTTTACACAAACTAAGATATTAATAAATATAACTACTATCTAAAGGATTTATTACAATGTTGCATTCTATACATATGACTTTATTTCAAAATCAAGACATACTTTTATTTCTTTAACAAATCCTAAAATTTATACACTTTTGGTTCTTTTAGCTCCACTTTAGAATTTTACTAGACTAATTTCAATTCTTGCTGAAACTTCGAAAAATCCTTACATCGTGTCTTTATAAAAGTAAGATATTTGTTGTAACTGCATTGAATGCAGTATTGAGCGGCACGCTTGATCTCCACGAACAATGAAATTTACAACAAAACCAATAAAATGGTAACGTCGGTTAGCATGACCGGCAAGAATGGGCGCATTTCGTGGTAAAAAGTGTCTATATGCGCGTGTCGAGAGACGTGTATATAAGTGTAAAAGTATGAACCGCTCGTGTTAAAGATTGCATTCATACGTGTTTGTCTGGCTGTGAGGCATATTCCTATATATATATATATCGTGTTTTGAAGTTAGTTGTACGGGATCTGCGGCCTCGGTAGCAAAGTTGCGAACATAACGATTCGCGTTCGGAATTACGTAATCGTCGAAACTATGGGATTCGCGTGCCGTGCAAGGGGGTGTCACGCTCGAGGGACTATACACATGCATGCACAACTACTTACAGGGAGAAATATAGTCGCTTGCGGGAGAACATGGCCCGATTAAAAAATTCAGTAGTATATACCACTATGCCCGCCATCGTCGCTCGTCCGTTCGATTGAGCGACACGTGACGTTTCTATGCGCTATCCACGGGGAATTCAACGAGAAACAGATAGAGACAGGCAAAGTGAGACGCAGATAGAGAGTATCGATCTATCGAGCCTTTTCATTCCCTCGAGAATCCCTCAAATCTAAAAGAACACGTCCGCTTTCCAATACGAAAGTGCAAATTATGAAGCTGCCCTGGGCTTCATTTACCTTCTATATATATATATATATTTTTTTTTTTTTTTTGCAAACTAGCCTTTTATACATTCTGTCCAATTAATTTTATATTCGTTTGTCGTGTAGATTTCACAGTCGGTTCGTTCATATGAAGCAATCAACTTGATATTAATTAACCGTTGTAAGTGGTTCAATCGAAACAGAAATGATGATTCAAAATGCGTACCGATGAAACGTTCGAGTTGGTAATGAGGCTTTATTATACAAATATTGCCGATGCTTCAGAGATCAATATATTACAGCTTTTATTTCACGTTTTTTTTTATTTATTCGTGAAAATTTACATTTGCAATATCCACTGCATCAAATCAATTTACTTTGTGTAAGCTTTACAAAGTTGTACAATCGCTGTTTAAAGTCGTATCCATAAATATTAACTTGACGAGTACATTTTTGTGATAATATTTGCTAAAATGTTGCTTTATGTAGAAAATCTAGTACTTTTCTGTTGACTTTTTTTGTACATACAAAGATAACGTCAACTATAAAGTTGTGTCAGTTCAAGATTTTCGCGTTATTTTAGAATATATTTTACTTTTGAGATTGAAAAGAAAAATGTCCCCCTTTTTTCTTTATTTTTAAAATTCTAATTAAAATAACCTTTTATAATTCAGTCATACTGTATATACTTTCGTATACGTGCGTAATATACGACAGTAAAAGGTCAACGAAATGACTTTTGATAAGCGAAAACACTCGACGTAAAAAGGGACTGTGTTGCAAAACGTTTCGGTTATGTAATAACCTCTTGTGTATACAAGTTGGCACAAACGAAGAAATGTTTTGCAGTCAATGATGTAACTTTGAGCATCAACGGTACGTTATCACTTTATTAACTGCAATCGTGTGCATCATTTTAATGAATTTACAAAAATGACGTTATGCTATTTAATTGACAATAAATATCATTACATTAATTAAGTCATACAATTTTGTATAATTTAGTATGCACTTCATGTAATAGACAAAAACAATAAAATAAAACTAAATTAGTTAATTTAATAAAAACATGTTTAAGTTCATAAACAAAATTAATGAAATATAGAGGTTTTTCAAATTAATTAAAAAATTAATCATTTTCATTTTTGTCAAATATTGTAAAAAAATGTTTTACGAAATGTAGGCTTTTGGCTTTGTAGTAGTTTGAACACTTTTTCACGCATTTTAATTTATGTATATAATTAAAAAACCTTTGTATAATGTTATTCTCTGCTTTCTTTTACAAATAAAGACTGTTTCAATGTTTTAATGGACTACTTTTAAAAACTACCGTATCTGTTACTTTTGATTTTATCTGTCAGTCTTAACGTCTTCATTTCTCACTTAAGCTTTACCTCGCAGTTTCTTTGTCGCATAAGCGATGAACTCTATGCAAACTTTGAGTGTTACGCTTACATAAGCATTTGAGAACGTATTGTTATTTGGAATGTACACGTAATTATGCAATTAGAATGCTGTCAACTTGTATATAGATATTCTAAATCACCACACGTAAAACGCAAATCAATTAATACGTATATATTGCACTTCCTGAGCATATTGATCAAAACTATATCTCGTATGCATACAAATTATATATTACATTTCTTAACGATGATAATCTTTCTCTTAGAAAAAACATTTTTTTCAATCTTTCACAATTTTGTTGTCTTGTACCAAAATAATTGAAAGCGAAATATTAAAAATTAAATGAGTTAATTTCGAATTTGGTTTATTAAAGTTAGATTGCTGGAAATTCAGTCATATATTTTTCTTAGTTGTTAAATATATATTTTGTAGAATTTAATGTTGAAACAACTTCCTTTGTTGTCGACCCAGCAAAGACAATTTTTAATATTGCATAATCACTACAGGAGTCTGGCGCCAAATAAGTGAAAACGCCAGAAACATTGAGATGCTAAAAGGTGTCATAGCGTTTGATGTGTAGATGATAAACAGACAAAAAACTGGCCGTACTTCATTTGAGATGTTTTTTTGTTCGTTGTACTGTTTGATGATGTGTGAAATTAAAAGTTTGATGGAAGAAAGAAGAGTAAATTAAACGCGGGATTATCAGGTTTAGTACAGTTTTTTACAGATGAAAAATACGAAGAGATGATACATATATATTGCATTACAAAGCTAACATTTTGTCTGCATTTTGGAAAAAATCAAGTTATTACGAATTTTATTGCAATGCAATATAATCTTATAATCATTCAATACAAAAATATCAGTAAATTTTTACAGAATAGTAGTTTATATTACATTATACATTCTGTGACCACAATATACATTCTACATTTTCAAATATAATACAATTTGTAACTAATGTGAAATATAATGAAACAATGTAAGACAATAGTTTGTAACATAACGCTTTATTAACAAAATTATTATATATCACGTATAGAGCAAAATTACGTAAACAACTGCAAGTAAACTGTTAAGTGGGTGCATGTAACTATTCGCGAACCTGGAAGATATGCTTCGAGAAATTACCAACAATTAGACAAAATATTCAACTAAAGACGACTTATTTACGCAAAAAAAAAAAGAAAATTGTCTATCTGAACTAGAAAATTTACATTTTTACATTCGTCTGGGAAAAAGCTAATAATTGTGTTTAAAGAAAAGAGTACCTTTTTGCTTATTTGACAAAACCATAATATTTGTCGCAAAAATTTGTGTAAGAAAATTGTATGGTCTAGAGAATGCAAGAAAATGTCGACGCTTGTGCTTCGGCACATTCGCCCTCTCTTTCATTTGGCGTTCCTCTTCTGTCCCTCCGGTCTCTCCATTGTCCCTCTTCGTCCCACCGCGCGCCGGCCTTCGTCTCTCTCTTATTTTATCGCGTTCTATCCTCAACCCTCCGCTTTTGCCTTGCATCCCTTGTCAACCTTCCACGAGCCCTCTCACCCCGAATCCCCATCATTCCATCGGCGTTTACGCGTCGTCACGCAGACTCAGACGCGTCGGCTAGACACCAGCCGGGGAACAAAGTCTCACATCTCGTCTCTCTTCCTCGCACTCTTTCTCTTTAACATCAATCTATTTATACTATGTACACATGCGAATATGCCGCTACGTTTGTCTCACTGCTGTCTAGTCTTTGCTTTTTTTTCATTTTGAAATAAAAATATATCGTATTAGCCTATGATCGATTAATTTCAATACTCGTTTCATATTTCTGCTGCGATTTTGCTGATTCTATGTACTCGATAATAATACAACTTGAAATTTTAAAAATGTTGTTTAGTTGAGTCGTTAATTTAGGGAATTAAAATAGAATATTAGGTTACTTTGTTGGTATAATACGATATGTTTTGGTGGCTAAAGTAGTTAATTGAGTTAGATCTTTGAGGTTACTTTTTGAAGTTAATATAGTAAATGAATTAATTGAGTCAGATTTACAAATTAGTTATTTAAATAGTGTATTGAATTAGTTAATATAGATATTTGTTCAATAAAATAAATTAAATATTACATTATAGTTTAGTAAAAGAAGATCGTTTTAGGGGATTGTTAATGTTGTTATAAGTAAATTGGACAATTTCGTAATTTATAATTATCTGTTACTCAAACAAACATTGCATAAATCACTTTGGGTAAATGTTGTTCCACCGTTCTTATGATTTATAATAATTCTATTTGAACATTAATAAATGATTTTATTTTTTTATTACAATTTTTTGTTAATTTTAGTTACTTTGTATAAATTATTAAAAATTGTAATATTTTATATTAATAATGATAAAATGAAATCTTTTATTTATATATTATATGAACGATTTCAATTTTATATAGCGGATTATCGATTATCAAACTACTGGGCTCAGTGGGTGGCGCATACAAACAATTTCGTTTTTTGTGTATAATTGTACGAATGATCAATAAAAATGCGGCAATTATATTTGATGTTCACACAAAATACGTTTAATTGAATGAACTGAAAATCACTTTTATTAATCACAAGTACTTGTATAGCTACTTTTGTAATTCAATGTTGAAATTTTATATTATGGTTAATTCAATTAAGCGTTTCATTAGGCGAATAAATATTTTTATTATTGAGTTATTTCATGTTATTTTATAATCCAATAAATTTTGAACAAGCTTTTCTGTTATACCGATAAATGAACTGCTAACTAATAAAATGAATAATTAATTTTTCATTTAATGTAAATTCATATTATGGAAATACAAAAAAATATCAATACAGATATTAAAAAAATATAAAAGATTGCTATTTTTTACAGTTCGATGATTTTTAACGAGATATTCAACGATTTAGTTTAATAGAAAAAATGAATTTGAAAATGAATAAGGCAATAAATATGGAAGATGAAATCCCGAATGATTAAATTAGCATTAAAGAAAATGGAGTAAATGCAGCAAATTAATAATTTGTATTGAATGATTGAATTGGTTTGAACTGGCGAATTCTTAAGATAGTTCATATTGTCATTCCAACAATATGCAAACACGTGACAAAATAGGATGCATGCAAGACAATCGACGACGATCGACGATTATTGAACTATCGAGGAGGCAGCTCATTCAAGCGGGAATCCTCTTCGCAAGAGTTAAGATCGGCCGAGCGTAACGTCGTCACGATTCGTTACTGTAGTGTGGAGCTTGCAGTTGATGACTGCGTTGCTTTGAATTTCACGGTCCTGACCTTGTGAATCCCACAGACTAGATCGAACACCCACATTAGTGTGCTCTCAGTCCGTTTTTACCCTATACTGATGGATAACGTCATGTCTGCGCCTCCAAAAGGCTTGTTCACGAGTTGTTCTTGTGTTCAAACTTAAAACCAAGTTTAATAAAAATTTCAACAAAAAAGCAGACTTTCAAAATCCCATTATAACTGAACAATTAAAAGCATAAATGTAGAATTAAAATATCAAAGCAATTTAATGTTGAAATGGAAATTAATTATGATACTTCTTAACCCTTTTTTATCTGCACATAGAAATAATTAAAACAAATGTTGAAGAATGATATATTTGTGCTAATTTAAAGTAAACTGTTGTGAACAAAGTTATTTTGTCCACTGTTTTAAAAATACATAATATAAAAATATATACTAAATATTTGATACTCAACTAAATATCCAATAAAACCAATTTTGAAGATTTGATGTATTGCAAAGAATTGAAATTGTTGATTAAATATTGTAAAAATAAGTAAATATTTATTTACACCAAAAACTGATATAAAATTCTAAATATACTTCAGATATCATGGGTACTAAAGTGTTAATAATATTACAAAATATTTGTTTATGTATTGACTCAAAATGTTGCAAAATTTAAACAAATGCACAATGAGTCACAGTTGAGAATTCATCAAAATCAAGTCTATCAGGAAACACAGTTGTTAGACTAGGATCTCACTGTAACGCATTAATAAACTCATCGTGAGGATATTGTCGTCCTAAAGTTAAATTTATTTGAATGCTGGTGTGTTGACATAGCCATAGCGAGTCAACGGCAAAAATTAATCCCCCGTACTATCAATTATGTAACATCTTAATCCGCCGGTTGTTTCTTTTGATTACAAATCATTAATCTGCTTCGTAAGATCAAACAAGCCTGTGTAAAAACGGTTTTCACATTCAAAACATTTTTCAAGCATTTCATTTAGATGAATATCCGTAACATTGAAAAGCGGCGCATAGAAGAAAGAGAGAGAGAGAAAGAGTGAAAGAAAGGAAAAAATAAAGTGCAGCAGAGTTTATCAAATGGAGGTTTCGGTATAACCGAATATACGTTTGGCCAATAAATAATCTGCTAGAAAAACTGGGCTTGCATTCTGGCTTTTTCGTTGTGCAGTGAATTATCAAATAAAAAATGCAATGTAGACGTATTATTGAATGCGTACAGCGTTTTCTCGTTAACGTGAAATGTACGCGCTCTTATATATGAAACGCATATACGAGAGCGCCTACGGGTCGCGCGTGTTGGTGCGTCGTAAACGAGCACATGGACGCTGCCTGGTTTTCCGTTGGTTTACGTAAAAGCGTGCTTTAACGTAGACGCAGAGACTCATGATCTCTCTCGTACGAACCTAGCCTTCTCTTATGGCTTGTCCTAGCCTTTCCTAGCTAAAGCCTAAGTCAGAACGTGCGAGCAAGACAAAGATAGCTCAAATAGGTAGATAGAAAACAGTGAGAGAGAAAGAGAGATAGAGAGAGTAGAAGTGCACTCTACTACACTGCACGGACGTCTGCCCAGTATTGATCCTCTTGGTTCAGCTACTGGCTACCTTCACCCACTAATAATTCTTGTCGGTCTCCCAAAGTCTGTCTCCACGACACGCCGAGAACCCAAAAGAGCCAAGCCGTCGCGTTATGTCCTGCCATCCACCTAAAATTAATCCTCTTGCCGTCGCCACTATACCCAAACTCGGCAAATTTCAAACTGCCACCAAACAGCTCCTCATTAGGCTTATCCAGAACCCAGTGTCTGCCCCGCGGCTTAAGACTTTACCATTTCGTCTTCAAACTGAAAAAAATCCACTTCGATTTTTAACATTTTTAGCAATAGTCTAGACTGACAGTGCCTGAAGGTAATCTGGGCTTTGGCTATGCTGCACTGTGTCAGGACCATGAATATTTAAGCAACGTATTCATAATATAATGGCAACTCTATGGTTAACTGCAAAAAGTGTGTGCAAACTATTTGGCGTATGCCAAACCACCCCCGTTCTCTTATGCTGTAATCTTAGAGTGACACCCTTACGTCCCTACACCGTCCCGACCACTTCCTAATTTCAATTATCCCAACCCTCTCGGAACTCAGTCTCGTGTAATCATTTTCTTAGTGGTTCTGAACATGTGACGTCATACCAATTTTCAGCGCGTTTGGTTTCTAACGTGCAGTGGCGCTTTTTAAGAACACTTAGCTAATTATCGTTAAAAATTGGGATTACGAATTTAATTAAACACAAATTTCATTATACTCACAGAAAGGATTATTTAAAACAAATAAAAATTAGAGTTAAAACAACTAAACTATTTATTTTCAATAAATATTTCGTTAAAGAAATAACATTTTAGTTGATTCAACTAAACCTTTCTCTGGGTATACACGACAAAGATTCAGTGATACATTTATGAAAGAAAAATTTCGAGTGATTAATATGTTAATAAAAAATATTAATAATTCAAGATATAAAATTCATTCATATACAAACTTTTTGGCTTTGTTCAAATTAAAAACTGAACAAAGTTCAGAATGTCACGACTTTGTTTTATGGACAAAAAGTTGACTAATCAATCAAATACAAAGGAAGCAAATATTCATGGACGTTTTTATCATATACGAAAACATTTATTCAGCATATTGGTTTTTATTATTTTTTTCTTGTATTTCTTATGTAAATAGATTGATGACAATTTGTGATGGTTTCAATTAAAATGATTGATTGAAGTCAAGTGATGAAGATAGGTTTCAAACACAATTTCAAAATGTTGTTTTTTAAATGTATCAAAGCGGAAATGTATTGTAATATCGCAGTGTTATATGGAAACTACACAATTCGATGAAACTTTTAACACAACTAGTTTGTGACAGCGTGAAAAATAAGCGCTCAATTAAACATACACGAGCATATACTGAAGACAAAGTTTAACTACTTCGTATGTAGGCAAACTAAAGTTTGCGTAAGTGACATAAGTGATAAATGCAAGACAATAAGTCGGAAATAAGGGACGACTCAACAATCAGAATATCAAAACAATCTTTTCCTTTTTAAACGTTTTTTAAGATATATATATTGTATTTATTTTATAAAAATATTTAATTAAAATATACATGAATTTTCTCAATTACTCAGAGTGGAATAAACAAGTCTGTTCTGCTGTTACCAAAAGATAGAGAAGACTATTATATAATGCAAAGTGAGAAAGCGCAATATCAAATTGTTAGAGGTTTGATTTGCTTGGCTGCAACTGCATATGACGATAACACAAGTGTGATAAACATTAGAGCCCTTTTGCGGGTAATCTGTTGTCGGCCACTGCGAGACTTACACAGCGTACAGTTCGCTGCTTGACAATAAAATCGGAAAAGGCTTTTGCAATCAAGTATTGAACACGTCAATCTCAATTATTACGTAGAGTGCCGAAGCTTTTTCTTTGCCTACAATTTATATATATATATGTACGTATTTATCGCGATGAAAATATAAGGGCCACTTCGTGATATCAAGTCAATTACGCGATATAACGCTAAATCAAATAATAGCGCAGCCAATCATGGTTGTCGCGGACTTGTAAAAATATGCGATTACTTCTTTACTTATTCAGGAACGTTAGTTTTGTTGTTTTTTGTATATATCGCCGTCAATTAATTCATTGCGACTAATATGATTGGACCGTTGATTTGCCACATTTATTTTAAGTGAAGTTCCGATGAATAATTGACGCGAATGTTCTGCCGCGCGACATTGTTTGTATATTTTTGTTCGCTCGAGTTGCAACAGCGACGGTACTTCTGCCATCCAAATAATTGGGCTAATGTGATCGGTTTGGCCAGCAAGCAAGCGCCACGCTAAAATATTACTGCCTCTAATCTGAGCGCTTTCGTTCTTGTACACCGAGAGAGAAAGAGAGAGAGAGAGAGAGAAAGAGAGAGAGAGAGAGAGAGAGAGAGAGCCACTCGATAAATAATTCATCCGTCCATCCAGACTTGACTTCAACGCTTCTAGAATTAATGTTCATCATTCATACGGGACTTGGACTTTACCATCGATCTCATGCTCTAATGGGCGACGATGACCACCTCGCCATTCATATCTTCGTTAACCTAACTGACTAAACGTACTTCGGAATACAGTGGCCGAACCACAATGCTGTCAAGTTATCATTATCTAATTTCCTAGTACTATTTATGCGATCTGGGAACTTAAGCTTTAAGGGAAAAAACAGATTTAAATCTACCAGATTTTGGTAAGAACCGCGTTATTCCTTTAATGATTGTTGTATCACATCGTCGTTTCTAACGAATAAAGTCCCATGTCGTTGCATCGTTGTAAAACGTCCTATCGTCTATATAAAAAGATAGGAAATAGGCCTTTTTTTAACGGCGCAACGACATAGGCCCAGGCAGAAATTGCCAATATTTAGACCACTTTACAGTCGTAACAGTATCTTACCAACATTGGCAAACGACATTGTCTATCAACGTTGCACCAACATATGATCCACTTTGAGCCAACGTTGAATCAACGTTAGTCAGCCCACATTGGTTGCCAACGTTGTTACAATAAAGAACGTATGTCGGTCGGTAGATGATATCGGCAGCCTATGTTTGGCCAACATTTTATTGACTTTAAATGCCAATGTTTCGCCAATATTGTTCAGCCAATGTAACTAGCCAACGATGAAATGACGTAGAATCAACGTATACATATAACGTTCAGATTTTCATTATTTCAATAAATGAATGTCGGCAAGCTACCTATAATCAATGTTGTACCAAGTTTATTTACCAATGTTTACTCGATGTTGTTCAACCAACATAGGCTACGAACATTATCCCAATATGACACCAACATAATCTTTATCCTTAATCTTTATCGTAGGCAATTCTTTTCAATTAACGTTATACCAACTTTATATACCAACGTTTTGCCAACTTTTTCCAAACCATGTTAAACCAATATTAAAGTAATATATACATAATAGTATTTTTTGTATCAAGGGAAACAAAAACAGAAATTCGCTACTTCGTGCGAAGTTTAGAATCCGAGAGCCGAAGGCGAGGTTTGTAATCGCACGAGGAAGGAATTTCAGTTTGTCTCCCATGGTGCAAACGATATTTTTCGTTACGAAGGAACGAAAAAACGCACTTTTCAAAAACCTCCTAGGAGTGAAAAGTGCGTTTTTCGTGGCTAAGTAACGAAAATTGTATATTGTTTATTTACCAATTCGTGATTAATGTTGTACTGCCAACATAGGCAGCAAACGTTATAACAACATAGAACCAACGTATACATGCATGGTTTAATAAACAATAGAATATTATTTTGTATTAAACTATATTAATTATAAAATATTAAATAATTTTATATACTAATAGGAAAAATATTCGATGATGGCACGACTTTGCCAACGTCGTGCCATCGTCGAAACGACTGAAATTTTTCGGTTGGGGGACTTTATTTGCTAGATACATCGATATATTCTTTGAAATAGGAAAAGTTAAAATAATATCCCTAGTAGAAATTGATCGAGCTATAATGTAGATGTAACGCAAGGCATTGATTTGGGCCTTATGAGGCAACGTCGTAAAATTTAAAAAGGGACCTACACTTTCGTCTATATTATTTATTATGATTTTCAATTATATAAATTACTATCTACATTCCAACACTTTGAATAAAAAATGTATATAGTGATTTCCTACACTGAGAGAAATATCTTGACTATATATTCTATACTTTTCTTGTTAACTGAAGATATACTTTAAATCTTGAATAAGTTCCAATATACAGTATTGCAAATTTAGTTATTGAAAAGATAATTTATTTTGCTATTTTTTACTTGGGAACATGCCATACAGCATTACACTTGACTATTTTTGTTGTAAAATAATTGAGCTTTTTTTTTATTTATTTATATTTTTTATTTATATATTTTATTTATTTATTTATTTTATTTTATTTATTTATTTATAATTAACACTTGTTTATTCGTAATTTTAACGGTGTCACAAAAAACATCCTTTTTTAAATCTAACTACTAACTTTTTTCTTAAGGGGACTCTCCACGCAAAAATGACGAAATTTAAAAAAAAACCGAAAAACTTTTTTTTGAGTTTTCGGATACTTTAAAGTGTCCTCTTTCATGTGATACTTTTATTTTTTGAAACACTCTTAAAAATGCATGAAATTAATAATTATGCACATCGATGCGAAGGCGGATGAAATGCTTTTACGGAGGTTTTTTTTGGTCTTGTGACAAATAAACCTAAAGACATTAGATTTTATAATATTTTTTGACAATCATCATCTGTGTTTATTATCATCATAATAATAAAATTATCAAGAGACACGGCAGTGTCTCTGGCCAAGTACAAAAAAAAACTTGTTTTTTGTGCCATCAGGACTGCTGTGTCTCTTTTCAGAAACAAACAAGTCCCGCTTTTTGACATTAAAAAAAAGTAATAAATAATTAAAAGTTTATTCTTTTTTTTGTATCATTATATAGCCTCCATCGAGTAGATGAGAATAAAAAAAATTTTTTTGATTTTGGTTCATTATTCGCTGAGATATGGAGGCTCAAAAAACGACGTTTTTTGGCAAACGTCGTTTTCTTCTTCTTCTTCTTCTT
>JABFPJ010002939.1:0-17701 GCA_022817425.1 Gryon sp. ZL-2020
TTATTTGAGTTCTCGTTTTTGAGGTGAGAAAAAAAACGAGAATTCAGATTACTTCCAAATTAGGCCTTACAAATTAAAACATTATGTATTATTACATTCTCCCATAAATAAAGAGTCGTTCTATACTCATTCATTTTGATAATAATATAATTAAGCTGTGCAAATTAAAAAGTCCCTAACTCCGTGACTATAGCACTGCGACATCCTCTTAATTCGGGTTCACATGTTTTCTGTGCGACGTATTTTTCACAGTATCATATACATTTCGGTGAAGTTTATTTTCGGTGCGACGTACCCATCCCTGACTAACCTGTCCGGAGCCAGTGAATGAGTGAATAGAAGAAGAAGACAAATGTCTTGAATGAAAACAACTTGAGCAAAGTTGGAGAGTGAAGAAATAATATTAAAGGGATGTTATGAATAAATTTATATACGAAAATGTCATACAAAGTTGGACAGCGAGTCGAGGTCACTGGAAGAGATTGCCAAGGTGTAATCGCATATGTCGGGCATCCATCGTTTGCAAGCGGAAAATGGATCGGAGTTATATTGGACGAACCTAAAGGCAAAAACAATGGCTCCGTTAAGGGAACATCATACTTTAAGGTTAACTTATAGTGTCATTTAATAGTATATTTATGTACTAGGGTGCTTGCGTCCGTGTGGAAAACGACATTTTTCTGCACACGGGACAGTACGGAAAGTGGCTATTTTCCGTACAAGTGCGGAAAATCACCACTTTCCGTACTGCACAAGTGCTGAAAATATCTTTTTATTTCAACAAATTAAAATACACATATTTATATAGAATTCTAAAAAATATTTTAATTAACTGCAAATATTTGAAATATAACTACTTAAAGAGAAAGTTTTATTATTATCATTATTATTTATTATTAAATTATAAAATACTGTTATTATATCGTCGTATCTAACGAATAAAGTCTTATGTCGTTGCATCATTGCAAAACATCCTATCTTCTATATAAAAAGATAAGACATAAGTCTTTTTTCAACGGTGCAACAACATAAGACTTTATTTTATAGATACGTTTATATGTTTTATTATTGCTATTGTAATATGTATATATAATTAACATATAATTTATGTTTTTTATAATTTTTTTAGTGTGCAGATAATCATGGCATGTTTGTACGGCAAAGTCAGTTAATTTTATTAGACGAATCTGGAAATAGAACAGAACCAAGTAGTCCTGCCGCAGGAAGTAGAGATTCTACAAGTTCTATAGATGAAGGACCTGCAAGAGCAAGAAGTAGATTGAATAGGTATTATTATTGCTTATTTTTACGTTATACATTTCATACGAAGACAATAAAGTAACAAAATTTTTTAAATGCTAACATAATATTATGTTTTTAGTTCTCGACTATCCCTTGCTGGTAGTAGAACACAGTTAACAGCTCCAAGTACAGAAAATCTAGCAACAAGTACTCATCATGAGAGAAAAGAAACTAGTGAATCGCATATTCCGGTTCCGGCTTCTATTAATAAAAGATCTTCTTTTGTTGAGGTGATTAATTAATAACTGCTTTATATTCTTATTATTATTTTATATATACAATTTTACAAATGTAATTAATTTTATATATAATTAATATAATGTTTGTATTAGTTTACGAATTGTACATTGTTTTTTTTTAATTCCTACTATTAACTTATAATATTTACAATTACAGACAGGTTTTGTGGAAACATTAAAACCGCAATTTGTTCCTGGACAAGCAATACTAAACCAATCAACCAATTTTGAAGAAAAGTTGTCACACTTACAAATTAGCCAAGAAAATGAATGTTTAAAATCTCAGGTGATAATCAATTTATTTTAGATATGTAGAAGTTTATTTAAGGAAAATAATTTTTCTGCTAATAAAATTGTCTCAAAAATTATTTTAGGTTCGCGATCTTACAGAGAAAGTTGAATTTCTTCGAGCAAAGCGTTTACAAGATAAAGAAAAGATGAAAGAGTTTGAGAAAACGAAACTACAACTCGAACAATTGATTGAATTTAAAACTAAAGTAATGGAAAGTCAAGTAAGTATAATTAATTTTTAAAAATATTATATCTAAAAAATATGAAATACGTATGTATTATATATTTGAAACGAAGCAAATTGATATTTTTGTACTTATATTTGTATTATAATTTTATAGGCTTCACTTCAAAGGGAATTGCAAAGGGCAAAACAAGAAGCTCGAGATGCGCTAATCGCAAAGGAACAATATCAAGAAGAAATGACTGATTTAGCAGAAACTGTCGAAATGGCTACTCTCGACAAGGAAATGGCTGAAGAGAAAGCGGAAACGTTGCAAATTGAACTTGAACAATTGCAAGAAAAAGTTGAAGAATTAACGACAGATTTAGAATTATTACGGACGGAAATGTCTGATAAAGTATACCATTTTATTTATTTAATCATAATATTTATATTTGTCTCTTTGTCAAATAATATAACAGATTTTGAATTGATTCTTACTTTATCCCGAGTTAAGCATTTTATCTCAAGATATATAGCTTTTTCGCTGAAGCTAAATATATGAATAAACTTACTTTTAATAAGAAAATTACTATTTTTATTTTAATTATATTTTTTATATACATTAATTATTAGCTGATACGTAAATATTCTTAAACATTACTATTCGTTATATAAGAAATAAGTAATAATATTAATTTCAGACTGGAGAAACTCCAAGTGGTACAACATCAAGCTTTGAATTCAAACAATTGGAACAACAAAACGCTAGATTACGCGAGACATTGGTTAAATTGCGAGATCTTTCTGCGCATGAAAAGCACGAATTTCAGAAGCTACAGAAGGATTTAGATCAAAAGAAATCTGAAATTTTGGAACTAGGTCGAACGAAAGAGAAATTATCTACGCGCGTGGAAGAAATGGAACATCAAATTGCTGATTTACAAGAACAAGTAAAACAATTGACTAATTTACTTATCAATTTTTTATCTATATATATTTAATTAAATTATTTCATGTAAAGATAAAATTAATTCTTCAATAATGTCTTAAATTTCATCAAGGTTGATGCAGCATTAGGTGCTGAAGAAATGGTGGAATCTTTAAGCGTAAAGAAAATTTTGTTAGAAGAAAAAGTGGCAGAATTGGAAGAAGCCGTTCGAGATTTGGAAGCTTTGCAGGTACAACATTTATATCCTTTCAATAATTTCTGATTTCTAATTGATTTGATCTGATTTGTAAAGTCATATGTGTAATTATTGTATTAATGTAATCATTTATATTTAGAATGTTTAAACTTTATTTTATTGAATAATATTCTATCGATTAAACAATTTTAGGATATGTCAGATCAACTCGCTGAATCGCAAAAAGATTACGAACTAGAATTGAAAGAAGAACTCGATATTGCTGAGGCTAAAGCTCGAGATGCTCGTGATGCACGGGACGCTGCATTAGAAACTCTAGCGGATCGTGAATTAACAATTGCCAAATTCCGCGATCTTACTCAGCAGTTGCAGTTGCAATGTATGCAGCTTCAGGAGCGACTTCAAAACAACGAGTCAAACTTAACTGGTTCACGAGGTTATTCAACATTAATTATAATTTTGTAATAATGAGAATAATTAAGAAAAACAAATAATTGTTGGACTTTATTGTGCTAGAATAGCAAAGTATTATTTCTACCTTAATATAAGATATGAAAATATTGTTAATAATTTCCGTTTTTTTAGTCAGTCTTATAATTGTATTACTAATTAATTTATTATAAATTATTTACGTAAAAACAGGTACAAAACAACAATTGGCAGACATTCTGGACTTCCAAAAGACATTTGCAGAAACAAAAGCACAGACTAAGGCAGTAGATTTAGAGTTACGAAGATTAGAGGCTGAAGAAGCGCGAGAACACGTTCGTTATTTGATGTTATTCATGCCACCAACATTTATAGCTCGCGGTGGAGACCACGATGCAATTTTGACTTTGCTTCTTATCCCTAGAATGAATCAAAAAACAGAGATTATTATCTCTCAAGTGCGAGATAAATACAAGGCAATTGAAAAACGAGATAGGTAAGACAACAATTTAATCGTATTTTGTTTGAAAACAAAAAAATTGAAAGTAATTTTGCTAATACAAATAATATTTTGTAGACACTCTGTTTTAAAAGATCATTCGATAGCTCAGTACACTTTCCGTTGTACTTTGTGTTTCCACATGTACGCATTACAAACAGCACTCGGTTGTTTCGAGTCAGCGTTGAATTATTGTACGCCAGAAATTCTACTGACTGTGAGTAGTTGCTATCCGGAAATGTTGGTACAAGAAAAATCGTTAGATCATTTGATTGAGTTGGCAAAAAAAGATCAACTCGACGAAAATTTGTCTATGGATTCGATTGAAAAGTGTTGTTCATATTTTATGAATATGTACTGCGTATACTTTGGTGAAAGTCATTTAACGAATCAAGCTCGTATGGTCGTTAATGCAACAAAAATGCTTGGAAGTGCATGTGAAGCAATGGCTAATGATGCGGCGGCCGTCAAAACACTTGTTGAAGGCGATAGCGGGGATATAGGTAACATTATGAAACAATCTAAAAAAGGATTACGATTCATTCATAATTATCAAATTTTTCTTTTAGGACTTCTTTGTCAGCATATTGAATCATCAGCAGACGTAATACAGCAATATTTAAAATCTGCCAGAAGAAAAGTTCCACGAGAACATTTAGCCACTTTATCACCCAAGAGTAGTTTCTTAGGCTTGAGTAAGGATTGGCCTGAGCAGTTTTCTATTTGTTATCAGCATGCTTTTAAAGTTGCAAAGACCATTCAGGACTTGCTTAAGAATGCAGTACAAATTGTAACTGTTAGTGGAGGTAAAAGAAATTTAATTACATTTTTGTTTTTAAAAGAATCTACATTTTGATTGAAATTACTGTAAACGCAATGATTGGGATTTTTTAGAATTAGAAAAAGGTATTGAATTGACAAAACTCAAAGATATGGCTGCATTGTCGAGCGAAAGAGTGTATGATACTGAAGATTTAGGTCCTATTGTTTCCATTAAAGCATCATTAACTGTAATCCAACAAGCTGCAGCAAATTTGAATCAGAAGATGACTGAATGCGAAAATGAACTGGTTATTACTGGCAGACCGTCGAAAGAACAACAAGCAGTATTAGAGAATAATGAATCACAAAATAATCCTATTTTGATTAGAGCACAAGCTACTCGTAAAGATCCAGAAGAAGTTAAAATACTTAATAGGTAAAATTTAACAAAGATGTTTAGTAGACATTTAATAAGTATTATTTAAAAATAAATTACATTTAAATTGATAAATACACAAAAATCAATTTTGATTTCTTCAAATTGATCATTTTTAAGTAATTTTAGTATATTTATAAATATAATTAATAGAATATAATCTTAATATTCTGATTAATTTACTGTTTGTAATGTAGAATTAGTTCTTACATATCTTTTAGTAGATAAGTATATTAACTTTACAAACAATTAAAGTTAAAAATATTTTATAGGAAATTGGAAGCCAAAGAGCGTGATATTCGTGAGGCAAAAATATCTCTACGGAAAAAACTTGATGAATTATCAGAAATGGCACTGAGAAAAGAAGTATTGGAAAAGAAAATAACTACCCAACAACAAGATTATGAAATGAAAATAGAGAAACTTAAGAGGAAAGTCGAAGAGACACAAAATCTTCTTAAGCGAAAGGTTATATTGCTAACTAAAATTTATGTTTGCCTGAGTTCTGAATTTATATTTAGACATAATTTCTCAAAATAATAAATGTTTTTTGTATTAAAATTGTCAATTTTAATACAAAAAGCACTAAGACATAATAATATGTTTATTTCTGTCATTATTGTACAGGAAAAAGAATATGAAGAAACTATGGATCACTTCCAAGCCGATTTGGATAATATGGCAACTGAAAAAGGTCAGCTCAAAGAAAAGCTGAAAACATTTAGTAAAAAAGTCACGCCTTTGATATCCAGCATTGATGATCTCAGTACGAGCAATGTAAATCGGCTTTTAATACAAGAAATCACATCATTGCGTGAAGCTTTAATGTGCGAACGTCGACAAAAGTGCAAATTAATGAACGAAAGGATGCGAAAAATGTTAGATTCCCTTACACCGTTGCCACAGGCCAATAACAACAAATTCGAAGGCAGCAAACTTCAAGCATTACATAATAAATATTTACTTATTCAAAAAGTAAGTAACAATATAAAAAATATAATTTTAAGTTTTATTCTCATGTTTCACATATATGTATTTTACATTTATTATAATTTTAATATTTTTCATGTGTATAGGAAGCGGTGAGTTTAATTAAAGTGCCTGATTTAACACTGCATCCATTAAAACGTGCACAAGAAAAATCTAAGAACTTACAAAGAATGCAGCAGTTGCAAGAGCAGCTTAACGATTTAAAGGTTTGTTAGTAATTTATGAATGTATTTAATTAAAAAAATATTGTTGAGCATAAATATTTATAGAATGTTTGTAATTTTTTATAGAATGAAATTCAAGAAGAAAAGAGAAAGCGACTTGGTTTAGAAAGATCAAGCTTTGGAGCATTTGCAATTGAAGAAACTCAAGCTTTGAAAGAACAAGTTCAACTTCCAGTCGCACAAATCAAAATTCCATGCAACGAGGAAAATACAGGTTTCCGAGAAGTTCCTGTGAGCATGGCAGAACTCAAGAAAATTCACGCTTTATTTGATTATTAATAATTATAAATATGGCTTTAATAATATATTATTTATTAGATGTTAATATTACTAAACTCAACTTTAAAAATACCTATTAGTTATTTTGATTTAATTTATTGCAGATACGTATAAAATTTATTTACTAAAAACTCAAATTTTATGAACACTTAAGACACTTTTTTACAGATTGTCAGTGTAGCATAAAAAATTAATTTGTTATATATATATATTTGTAATCATTATTTTATATGTTAAATGATAAGTAAGTTAATGTTAAGTTAAATGATAAGTACACATCTTGTATCTGAAAATTAAAAATACTTTGCTAAGAAAGGTTATTTCAAACAAAAATTTGTTAAATTATATATTATAAATGTAATTACTATGTAAACATTATTTATATTTTCTAAGAATAAAGAAATATTGTCGAAAAACTGAAAACATCAGTAACGTTTTTCTTTATTTTTTATTCTCTAATAGTTTGGTATAATTATTTATATGTTATTTACACATTTTTCTCACATAGTTGGTTTATTGTACCGGTATTTATGTTCGATTAATAGTTCTCGACTTTATTACTTTTATTATTACAATTTATACAACGTAGTCACATCAGTAATTTTCATAATTTGATTTACGGATTTTGTTCGTCATGTACGAAACATCTATAAAAAATCGCATTTTCTTTTATTATAATCGCATATTATATACTCTGTTACTTTTGAATCGCGCAATTTATTCAAATGACTAGCCTCGACATAAAATGTGTACAACGTACGTTGGCGTAATTAAATGTGCATCCCATTCGCATAGAAAATATATCACATATTTTTTAAATATATTTTTTCATTTTTCCTCCTTATAGAGATAATTTTCATGATAATTAACTTGAATATTTAAAATATAATCTGTTGCTTTTTGTTGATATAATTTATCTATTTATGTAATTTCAATTTAATTTAATTAATTATTAAATTTTAAGTAAATAGTCAAATCGTTACACATTTATTTGTCGAAACGTACGTTGCGTGTCATTACATTAACAATTATTATTACTGTATTCAATATTACTACCATTGCGATAAAATTATCCAAGTAAGAAATATAATATGATTCCATATAAGTGTCATCAATTTTATTAGACTTAGGATACATATTGCCATATATGACTCTTATATGAGGCATATACAATTTTTTACATGCATAGCTTTTGACATTATTTATTAAATGTACAAGTATCGTCGTAATATTCTTTAGTTATGCTTTTCTTTTTTTCAATAAATGTAAATTTATACTTTGATATGAATTAAGAAAATGCGAGTTAAAAAATATTTGACAATGTCGATAAATCAGTCAATAAATTTGTATAATAAATTAATTAATAATAACACATTGAATATTAAAATCCGTGTTGAAAAAATCTAAACTAATAGAACCGTTTCTATAATTATATAATAATAATATCTAATTGTTTTTATGAGGCTTTTACCCGCAAAATGATTATTTTTCATATATGAATTTTCACTGCCTATTAGCAAATCCCAATTCGTTCATTAGTCCTTATGGGAATTTCTACATAGAAAAGAACTTTTATAATTTCTATTAGTACTGCTATTAGAAAATATACAAAAATCATTTACATATGGATATTCCATTAATGACTAATAAATAAATGTGGAATTACTAATAGATGGTCAAAATTTATATATGAAAAATGATCATTTTGCAAATAAAAGCCACATAGAGACGATTAGATACTTATAGAAACGGTCCTATTAGTTTCTAATATATATTTTTCAACAGGGATGCCTAAATTTTTAAACATTAATTTTACATACCCAATTTGAAAAGTTATTAAAGTTAAATAATGTATATTATAAGATTTTTCCCCTAAATTTGAAAACTTAAATGGAATATATATATTAAATGATTAATCGACATAATCAAACTCTCACAGTGTATAAAATAGACACTTTCCATTTGAAAATACGATGAAACAGTGAAAAAATATTCTGTACAAAGCTATGATACGAAAGAAAATGAAATCTACTTACATGCAAAACAATAATTCATTGCTTTTTACTTGTAATCTTTTTTTCTTCTTGTTTGCGAGGTTTAAAAAAAGGAGGTAGTCAATTTTTACAGGATTTACATATCGGAGCTGCTTATTATTAATAATAATGCAGAAACTTAGAAAAATCATGTTTTTTGAAACGTTGTTTTACATAATTCTTATAATTCTTCTTTCCAATCTTCACCTCATCGTCTTCGCCTGAAATACATAATCTACATTCTAATCAACGTAACTATACAATATCAACAAGAAGTTATAGATAGCTTGAGGCGCGATTCAGCGTAAGCGTTCTACAAGTTTTCATTTTTTCTATTTTGTTCACATATTGATATGTTCATTATCATTATTATTGCGTTACTGATTCTCTGAGAGTCACAATTATGTAAAATTACTATCAATTATAATATTTTTATACAACTTATTTTATTGATATAGATTCCTTAATTTCGATTTTTATATGAACTGCTATAAAGTAAATAATAAATAACTAATTTACAGTAATACAATCAATTTGAAACTGTATATAAATGTCACGTTAATAGACAAACTTATAATTTTGAAAAGTAAGAACATTTTCTAATATTTTTAATTATTCTTACGAAACAGAAAAATAATAATTTATACATTTCATTTTAAAATGAATATAACAAATAATTTATTATCGCACCCGAACAGAATATTACCTTTCATCTGCATTCCACAGGATTCAAATTTGAAAGTGGAATGTAGGTGGATTTATGGGGGGTGGTCTATTCGGACAGATAAATATTAAATTAATACTTGCGACTATCAGGATCATAACGAAGTTTTTCTTTCAAATTTTTTAGAATGAATCGTCTTTGATTTAAAAAGAAATCATTTACATTTTATCTAATTGCCTCATAATTTTTCATCCACGAAATGATTCATAGTAGGACTCTTTACGCGTTGCTATTGTCGATGATATGTACTTTGACATTACAATTTTCAAGCTTTTCTTTCATTTTCGTTCACCCCAACCAGCGCTATTGTAAAACCAGGAAGAGGCGGTCTCATCCCTCGTTTTACTCCAGGTATTGTCAAGGCCGTTTCCACTGCCATCCTGTAAATTTTATTGTATATTTTAATAAATACTTGTTTACTAACTAAATTATTCTAAAATTATATTAATTATTTTAAGTAACAATATTTATCCCTCGAATTATCAGAAATTATGTTATTTCATTTCCATTTATCAACATAATTATATTGTATGTTATATATTACGATAAGAAAATGTTGCACTACTCATTTATAATTAAGAATGCAATTAAACAAATTTTCTTGAATAAGTTTTTTATCACAAAGTTTACATACAAAACAGGTTTTTTTGGATCTTATCATTTTTTCAAACCAGGTAATTTTAAAATGACAGAAACTTTAGAGATACAAACTTTAAAATTAACGTTAACCACATTAATGTTATCTTATTTAAAGATTGATGTAATCTTTTGGTTACTCGTAAGTTCACGCACCTTTGGAGGTCACTGGTATTTTATGTATCAAAACTTGACTTTGCTGCGGATTCAGTCTTAAGGTAGAAAATGCCTATAGGTTAAATAAGTATACATGATTTGTTACCGCTTTAGTTTTCGAGATAATTAAGATTATCGAGGTTAGTCATTTTCTACCTTAAATAAATGTTCTATATCACTTTTTAAGTTCAGTTTCAAGATCTTTAAATATACCGTTTTTTATATATGAAATTTTTTTAATTTTAAAACACACTTACGTATATTCTGAATTTTTTTTATTTCAAATTTGTTTTACTCTTCTGTCTATTACGGTTAAATAAATGTTATATATTTTAATTCTAAGAATAATGTATAATCAATAAATTACTTAGAAGTACTAACCACGACATTTAACTGGTGCGTTGCTGGAGAAAGATAATCCATGTTAGTGTAATAAGATGTGTAATTTTGATAACACTGTTGTTGAGATGTCGTTGTGGTCCACGCTAACCTTTGGTGCTCAGTAGGAAACCCACTAGCACTTTCCGTTACTACTGGGCTCCATATACTGCTACTGCTACCTCCACTACTGTACACAGTACCGCTTAACTAAAATAAACAAATATTACTTATTAGATATTAAATTAATACAATATTGTAATATTTATTTGAATTTTGCTACAGAAATTTGTGGGATTATATTATTTAATTATATTGTATATAATGTATATTTTTAACATATCTAAATTATATTTTTTTATTTTATAGTACCTATTGTAATACTTGTTATTAAATAGGTACTAATCAATTAATTAATTGAATATCAATGATTAACTCGTAAGTGGGCGCGTATATATTTCTGACCTCTTTGTTTATCAACAAAAACGCCATTCGGTTATCTTTGTTCGTCGGTCGTAATGACCGATGCGCGACCACTGACGGGCTAAGAAACATCAATACGACGCACCTTACGAATACTAAGATATCTCAAAATATCCGTGAAAATTACAATATTTCAAAGTTTCGGTGAAAACTAGGATATCTCAAAACATCGCTGAAAATTAAGATAATTAAAAAAATCGATGAAGACTATGATATTTCACACTTTTTGGAAAAACTATGCTAACTGAAAAATTATCGAAAACTATGACAATTCATATAGATAATAAGATTACATTGTTATCTTATTATAATTAATATACTAATAACAAAACTAAATTTTAATTAATTTAATAAGAGTTTATTTATAAATATTAATATTTGCAACTATATATTTTATAATACATCATTAAATCATGTATTATGAAATAAATTAACCGTATTATTATAATTATTATAATAAATAATATACTAATAAAAACTACTTTTTTTATTATTTCGTAATTCTTATATCTGCTTAATATATTAAGCAGATATAAGATTACTTTCTCTATTTTTAAGTGATAACGAATATATTTGTTAGTTAAGTTTCAGTTAAGATTAATGTTTAGCTTCTTATTTTTTACGATTATATTGACTAATTTTTGTAAAATTGATAACATTTAAAAATTCTTTGGTTTAATCTTTTCTAGTTAAAAACAATGTTTAATATTTTTAATAATTTCAGTTAATTTTTTAAATCTTTTGTAAAAAATATTGCAATTTACATAGTTGCGAATATTAATGTTCATAAATAAACTTATTATCTATAAATTGTCATAGTTTTCGATAATTTTTCAGTTAGCATAGTTTTCCCAAAAAGTCTGTGATATCATAGTCTTCATCAATTTTTTGTATTATCTTAGTTTTCAGCGATATTTTGAGATATCCTAGTTTTCACCGAAACTGAAATGTCGTAATTTTCACGGATATTTTGAGATATCTTAGCAACTGTGAATGACAAATGCATTGGATCGGCAAAAAGATGGGCAGTTTATTTTAAATGTACACATGTAAAGACAAATATTTCTCTTTGTAAAAAAAGATTATCAATAATAAAAATGTTTAAGAAAAATGATTAAAATGCAATATTACTACTATCATATATTGTAATATTCATAATTTTGTATAAATTCCATGTGCCATGTATTGTAATTTTCACGCTAATATTTCAATTATTCAAGTTAAATTAAATAAATGCATGTGTAATTTCGTGTAAAATAATTTACGTTTATAAATTATGTATAGTGCATTCATGTAAATAAATATCGTAATTAATTATATATCATTTAGATCATACGTGATTATTTCTTGTATGAAATGGCTTGTCCCGGATAACATAGTTTTATAAAATTTTTCGTTAGTATGTCTGTACATTTTTAATCAAATTTTAAATTTGATCACATTCTGATAAAACTTGCAGACCCTGCATAACGCAAAAGTTGATCTAATCATTTGAGAATTCTAATGTTTTCCGAGGCATTCAATACGGCAAAAATAAAGTTGTAAAGCTTGCAATATATGTAGTAAAAATACACTATATAAATTATATCTTTAAAATTATACATTTTATAAACATTATTGTATAATTTATTTACCATTTGTATTTAATATCGATTTGATATTTTAAGGTGAAAGATGAACTTAACGAATATAAATTTGAACATAATTAAAAATATTTTCTCTAAATTTTAAATAAAAGGAATGTTTGAAGATAATAATATACTTATGTAATATGAGCTTACACTTGGAGGGGTTGTGCTTGCTGCAAGTAGTAAACTAGTGGCGCTCCCTGCGGGGGCTGGTTTATATTGTGGAGAATCCCTGAGCAAAGCTGGCGAGCTAGCTGCAGAACTTCCTCCGTTTCTGAAACATTTTATCCAGTAATATTTACTCAATATGCATATTCAAATTAATTAAACGTAAATTAATGTCTTTATTATATAATTTTAATGTGTAAACATTGAAATACAATGTAAAATCTTTATTTCTATTAATAATAGAAACATTAAACATAATTTCAATGATAAATAATTTTTTCTAAATAATACTAAAAATGAACATTTTTTCATGTTTATCTTTTAATTAAATATTATAATTAACTGTTATATTGAAAATGTTTATATTATAATGCTCATTAGGACAACTTTTAATTGAATTATTTAAATTTTTGTTTGACTATAATTATTATAATTTATAAAGAAGGTGTTTCTCTTACAAAGGCGCAGTTGCAGGAATAGCGGCGGTAGTCGGCGTGGGTGTGGTCGCAATGGAAGGACTTTTTCCAGGCGACGAATTGCTCACAGGATTTCCCGCGGGCTTTTTAGATCGCGGAGCCTTTTCTTGCTGTTGTTGCTGTTGCTTTTGCTGTTGCCTGCACTTTGCCCTTCGATTTTTAAACCATACCTGCAAAAAAGTTGTTTATATGTATGTCATAACAAATAAACAAAAATCTTTAAAAATCATTCAAATATAGAAAGAATTATATCTTACCGAATAAAAAATATTGAATGATATAAAACATTTTCGTGTTTTTATATGGAACAATAATAATAAAACATTATCAATTGAAATATGTATATTTTAAAGCAATTTGATTATGAAAAAGAAAAAAAGCTATAACACAGTTTTTTTATTTTAATGAAGAAAAACTTTATTTCGCTGATAACGAGCAAGAGTCACTTTTTATGAACGTCATTATTTATATGTAAATTTGTGGTATCCAAAAATTCCTTCAGTTTCTTTTATAATAAATAAGTTGTTTCAAAGCAGCGACTTATCAAAGTTTTCACATAAAATAATACAAAATACATCGCAAGAAACAACAAATTGTACTTTGAAGGGAATAAAATTATAACAATTTTTATATTAACTGCAAATTTGTCTTATATTCGTATCTAATTAAAAAAATAATATAAAATTGTTATAATTTATAACAATTATTTTATACTTTAAAATGTAATAAATATAATATTTTAAAAATTATTTTTGCTTTTTTAATTTGTAATTCTTATTATTTAGCATTTTGAACTGTGTACATGCAGAGCAGAATTAATATAAAAATTTATGTTTAAAATTGTAAATTTACTGAACTTTCAGTCATACAAGGACAGATTCAAAATTTCGTGAAAAATTACTGAACTTTTAAATGAAATATTATTGAGTGTTTGTGAATAATTCGTGAAAAACAATAATTTTAAATGTAAAGTTCAGTATTTTTTTGCGAAATTTTGCATCTGTTCAGTGGCGTAACAGGGGAAAAATTTCTGGGGGGGGGGCTCAATTCTAAAATATTTTCAAAGGGGAGACTCTCCCTAAAAAATTGCAGATAAATTTCTACATATATATATTAGGCTGCGGTGAAAATACGTTTTTGTTCCACAAAAATGATGGACCACATTGACTGTTTATTTTTGAATAATATTTCAGAATATCTAAATTCGGATTTCGTGTAATAAAAAATGACCGAGCGCAAGAGACTCAAAGTTACCATTTAAACCCTTCATTTCTTAATTGAAATGCTCAAATGTGAACCTTTTGCGCTCGGTCTTTTGCTGTTGTACAAGTTCCAAATTTAGACATTCTTAAACATTACTAGAAAATTAATCAAATCAGTGTGGTCCTAAAAAATGACTTTTTCTACTTTCATTTTTACAAATGAATTCTCTCATAATATCATTAGGATGTAAATTTAGCGTTAAATCTTTATGTATGTGTAGTAACATTAAAACGTCGATTAAAAACTTGTTATGTTTTTAATCGACGAAGAGCACTAAAGGATCGCTCAGATGAAGGAGCCGAAGAAGGAATAACCAATATAAGAGAAATAAGCTTCATGACCTCATTTTATTTTAACCGCGAATTTTAAATAGGTCATTACAGTGTTATTTAATTTAGTATCTTATAAAAATATTATTTATCATTTATTAAATGTTAAATTTAAAATTTATATATCTGAAGTTTGAAAAAAAATGTTCAAGATTTTATTCATTGCGGGGGGGGGGGGGCTCGAGCCCCCTCAGTCCTGTTACGCCTTTGCATCTGTCCTCATATTACTGAAAGTTCAGTAAATTTCCAATTTTAAATATACTTTTTTATATTAATTCTGTTCTGCATGTAACGTTTTCAATATTTTAAACTTCACATTTGTAGGTTTTATTTAATGAATGAGTGGTTGACTTGTTCTTATTTTGTTTAAAATCTGCACTGGAATAGTTTACACGTAGAGGACAAAACAATACATACACACAATAATATAGTAAAGATCACTTTTTTCAGAGGGCGACTTATATACACTTAACTCTCTCAAATGTCACAAAAATTGGGCAGAAAAAATTCTCAAATGTTACGAAGCGAAAAAATTTTTATTGGCTACATTTGTCCCCACCACGAATTTTCGCGACATTATTGAGATTTTTGTCGTTACATTTGAGAGATTGTGACATTTGAGAATGTGACATTTGAGAGAGTCAAGTGTACTTGGTAAATTCAACAATTTCAAAATAATATTTGGTATATTTATTTTTTATTGATAATTTTGACGACTATGATTTAGTAACTGAAAATAATATATTTAGTTATTTCGTCGTACAGGGAAATAAATAATCTCAAAAAATTTACTACATTTTCTAATAATGTGATATTATTGGTATAAAGACGTAGTACATACTTGTTAGCTGAGTTTAGTATAAATGTACAGTATTTTGATATTTTAATCGAATAATACTTCATTATTAGACGTCTAGACATCTAAATTTTACTAGCTAGTAAAATTTTTTACATTACTATTTTCTGCGTATTATTGATTTTCTAATAATAAGATAATGTAAGTTTGTTTTTCATACCATAATATCATGTATATTATGTATAAAAATGAAATAAATGAAATTAAGTAAAAAAAGTTCATTTTCAAAATTAGAAATTTTTACAATAAAACTGTATATTATATTATTTTTAAAAATATGTAATATTTAATGATATTTGCAATAAATATTTAGAATAATATTTCTCAAAAAATATAATATCATAATTATTAATTAAAAATATTCTGTAATTAATAATGAAACAAATATTTTTTTTCTATTTTTTCTTATAATAGAAGTTGAATGAATGTAATAATTATAATAAGCAAATAAACAATTAGTTTAACTTTAAATTCGATAATAATAATAATTGAATACATACATTTTGTTGTAAAATAATTGTAATATTAAATTGTTTGTTATTAAATCATTGTAAAATTAAAAAAAATTTGCGACTATCATGTCCCGAAAAATCATCCATCATTATACAATGTATTCATCTTACGCAATATCGACTACCGTGCGATCAACTAATATTTGGATTAAATAAACTTATCGATACGATCAATGCAACCAATAAGTTGTTACCGACGGAGTAAGTCAAATTTATTCATGAAAAATGATTAAATTTACCAAATAAAATAATATTTTGAAATGAAGTATATTACCTAAATGAAATGGTTAGTTTCATTTACATATCAGTATTTAGAATTTATTAAATCATTAACGTTTAATAATCTGTTAAATAATATCTTTTTTTTTCGTTTACTTATATGAAAAAGTAAAATCTTAACATTCATTCCTCTCTGTGTAGAATTAAAAGTAACAATAGGAATGTCTGTGGATATTTGCAAAACAATACCGTTGCTATTTGAGAACGTAACATTATTGATATTGTTGCCGGTCTCGTAAGGTATACACGTAACTAGAGAATCCGAGGAGTGAAAGAACGCGAGCAGATCGTGTCGTTCCCCTGAAAATCCGGAGAAACCCAAGCTTGCTAGGCTGCCGCTTAACATTGATCGCAAAAGGTTTCACAGAAGCTCTCCTCGCCTTGCCGTCTCGTGTGTGTACTCAAATGTGACGTCAAAACGTGAATTTAAATACTATCACATAAATGATACAACGACTTTAATTATAATTAACATTTTTATAAACAATACATTTATTATATAACACTTTTAATAATAATAAGTACATTTAATTTAAACTATTTATAGCGTTCATTTTTATAAATAAAAATTTTTTTTTGTCAATAAATACATTTCTCTATTATTATATATAATAAACAATAATCAAGTAAAGATTCCATTAATACTTTTAGTTTACGTTATGAAAGGGAAAAATAGCAACGTTATATCTTATATTAAAAAAAGTTATAATATTGTATAAAAAGTTTCAATTTATTATAAAAAACAATTATTTCATTAGATAAAATAATTAATTTAAAAAGGCGTGTCAAAAATGTATTTTTTCTTTTAAATTACATTTCTCTAAGTTTAATGTTATGATATTCTAAAACGTCAAAAGGTTTTGATAAATGTTTTGATTTCAGGGTTGACAAACGTCAGTATAAGTAGATATTAAAGGCGGTTTCTGGATACAGCACCCGGATTTTTCGGCGGCGCGGTATTATTACGCAATCAAAAAGTGAAAAGTGCTAATTAAAAGGGGGGGGGGGTATTATGGGG
>JABFPJ010002940.1:0-17700 GCA_022817425.1 Gryon sp. ZL-2020
GTAGAACTTGTTTAGGTTTGACATCCTCTTAAAATTGAAATGTAAACATATTCTGCGTTGAAACTTCATAACGGAGCACGCTAGGTGGCGCGCTTAGTTGCCGAAAGCAGGGAATAAACGTTGCGTCATGGGAGAAAAACACTGGTCTAGGGATAAAAAAGACTTGTTTTTCTCCCGCAGGGAATAAAACCTTGTTTCTCTCCCTATGAAACAGGGAAAAAACGCGTGTTTCTTGTGCACGTGTTACGAAAAAATAATTTCGCAGATTGCGAATGACGTCATTAGTAGCGCGCGAAATCGACACTGCCAGACGCAGATAACTATGCTAATTGGGCACAATTAGTCGGCGAGTAAAAATTGTCGGAGTGATTTTGCGCGTGAAGTTGAGCAAAAACGACATTATTATCTAATGTGGATGTGCATAGAAGTAAGGTATATTAATGATGAGCTGGGATAGGTGGAATTTCTCAAACCTGTTAAGTGGCAAGTCAGGTATTCCACCGAAGGATGTTTATCAATGAGAAGCTTTCTACGGCTGTTGATTATTAGCTTCATATACTCACCGGGACTAGGTGCTACGTCGTGATAAGGTGGTAATTTATCTAGTTCGAGCGGCGGTCGATCTGGTATCACGGACACTCCTCCATCACCTGGTCCACCGCCACTCGGATTTCCGGATTCCCGACTACCGGTTTCGTCTACACCCAGACCGCAACAGTTTCCTGCAATTAAATCATTTACTTCATACCTTACTCTCGTTCATCACGCAAATTGCCAATTATTTATGATAAAGTTATATTGCAAGACGTCGTCGAATGAACAAACAAGAACCAACTTGGGGCTTTTATCGCGACTTCTGTCGATGTTATGCAAATAGTTTCAGGAGTGTCCTTATATTAAACCAAACCAAATAACAGTACCGAATATATACTATCTCTGTCTGTCGCGTGCTAATAGACAATCTTCGATCATCCCCCTTGAAGAGGGGCAAAGATTCGGCTGCTGAATAAACCCCGGCAGGTTGATTGTCAAGCGCGACGGAGTATCTGTAAAATTCCATTACGCAATTCAATGGGATTTGATTGCATTTTTGGCTACGCGTGAAAAATTCAATAAGTGCGATGAATCGGTATCAATCTTCGATCTGGCGAAGACAAAACAGTCACCGTGAAAGAAATTTCACACAAAAACGGATAGAATCCGTCGGCTAAAATAGTTCCTTTCTTGCTTTTTTTTTTCATCGCCACGTTTTTTCTTCATTTTACAGCTATAATTTTGATTCAGTTCAAGCTTGAGAGTTTCTTAATTGTAAAACGCCAAGTATGAAACTTGTTTTGGCGAATGAACATATTTTCGAGTTTCAAGTGTTTTAATTAGGGTGTTTGAAAGTTTTTAGAATTGAGATAATTTAAAGTTAGTTTTTTGAAATTATGCGAGTGTAAATTGAAGTTATTCTGATGTGCGACAAGTTATTGTTAAAACTTAATTCAATTGTGTTCCAATTATAAAGTCCAATAATGAAATGTAAACAAGGTTATAATTTAATTTTTATATTGTATCAATAATCATTATTATATTTCAAATAACTTTTAATTTAATTAAATGAATGCAACACTTGAAATCAAATAAATATACACTCTGTTACCTAATAAATTAATTTAATTTATATACATGAGAATTACTTTCCGAACTGTTATTCTACTGTCTATTTTAAGTAAATAATACTATTTTTAGTGTCTCACACTTTAAATTTATTTATATAGAATTGAATCGGATTTATACTAAAACCTAACATTGCTTCGGTATTTTAATTAGGACTAATTAAAGATAAACTCTTATTTTAGACCATAAAACTGTTCCCAACTTATTTCCAAACCCGGAATATAAAATAAAACTTAATCAACCATATCCCATCACTTTTTATCTTTTCCACATGATTTATACTATTTTTCCAAAAAAGTACTAACCATTTTCACCATTTACCCAAACACACTGATATACTTGTAAAATGCAAATTAAGCACAATCCCATCAAACGTATTCCATCTCTTAAACGAAGTATCTCTAAAATGATGCGATTCCCAGGCAAAACGGTAGTAAGTCCGTAGACATGTTTCGTTGTCTATACGTATAAGAGTGACGCAATGCATTACAATTTGTTGTTGCTTAACTGATGGCTCTTTAAAACATCGGAGTAAACGTCTGCGCTGTTAGCAATTAAATTGCCTTTATTAGCGTGCAATCTCCTAAATCACTTTTCTGGGTTAGTGCGTTAGTGATTGCGCCACCGCGAAATCCAACTAATCGAGGGAATTGCCGGTTGCCACCGCTGTATGTCTCGACGCTAAATTATTGGCTCGGATAGCATTACCTGAGTCGCGCGGAGACGTCGATACCACGCCTAAGTGTCACGCATCTCGTATACAATGAATGCAACCTCGAATTTCAATGCAAGTGTCGTGGTTAGAAGGTTTCGCCCCCTTTTTTCCCCCTCCCCAATTACAATTCTGGAAGACGTGTCCAGGTGAAACTAATTCTTCTTATACTTTTTTTTTCATTCCCTCTTTCTACTATCAGTGTAAGTACAAACGTTGGATCTCAAAAAGACAGGAGATGAAAAAAAAGGAAAATAAATTCACAGAAGCGATTATACGTAATCTGATGAAGGCCTTCGTTTGATATGTTAATCCGTCGTTTATTATGCGCGGGATTATCTAATCTGATGAATTTTGATTTTCGAGTTATATGATAATCGAGTAGGGCTGCCTTTTTTCCGCTAGGGAAATGCGTTGAACAAGTGTTGCCTAAGTAGGATTGATGTTTGACTAGCTTGGCACTGGAAGAGATAAATTCAGTAGTTTTCGCTAGACTTCACTGTGAATTCAGTTACGATTTCGAGGGGGTCGGCGGGGTAGGGATTCTTGTTCAATCAGACGGAAAACGTTTGTGATTTGGGGTTGGGTGTGTTGGAAATGTCACGGTACTTATATTGATAAAATAGTATAATTAACTCGGTGTAAGGGACATGAAAATGAAACAATTGTATCTTGCTTGAATTGAATATATGTATACAAACAGATAACGTGTTATTGGCTACAGTGTTATCGGTTTCGATACAATTATAAAGCGTATCTAATTTATTATTACGTTTTACAATTGTCATGAAATTTCGATTCGCTGATATTCAATTATTGTGTAGTATTATTTATGACTTACTTTGAATTAAAAACAGCACGTTTGATTTTCCAGTTAATCAAATGAATATGCAAAAAGTTAACGGATTGACAAATTTTACCATCATGTCGATTTCACTTTGAAAATAAAAATTTACAAATGTCTGTTTGCAATTACAAATTATTGATTATGATGTATAAATAGTCAAAGCGTATATTTTTCTTTCTGAGGTTGGTTTTTTTTGTAATATTTCAGATTTAATCAATTATGAAAAATAGTTGTATTTTATTGGTTTTTGTTATATGGTGATAGTATTTACTTTGTGACGTATGTGATTGGTTTATCAATGAAAAATATAAGTAATAAAGTGGTCAATAAAAAGCGAAAATATTTCAATTGTTCGATTACAATATTTTTGCACGAGTTTACTTAACATGATTATTTAACTTGTTTTTATTTTTTTTTACGAACCAAAAAGTGTGCTGTATTTATTCCGAAACGATGAATTTTTTATAGATTGTATTAATTAAAATAATAGTGTCAGTTATGATATTGAAAAGTGTTCAATCTTTGATTAATACATTTTTGATACTCATGCAAACGTATTTGTTAACCATAAAGGATTCGTGCATGAAAAAACAGACATTTTAATGGAACCAAACCTGTAACGTTACGAAATATCCGTTACTCGAATTTCTGTTTTTGCCTATAAAATTATTAAATAATCCTATATTGTTCAAAATCATTCTCATGTATTTTTTAATTAATTTTATTATTTCTTGCTGATTTTTTATTCACATTCTATATTACATTTTTATATAATTAAAAAAATGATTAACAACCTTCTAGAAAAAACGCTTCAAACTGTTGTTGATTGATTAAAAAAATATTTTTTATATATATCAAAGTACATGCTTTTCCTTCATATTTTGTGTATTGAAAAACCCAAAAAATAATGAAATCGCGTGGAAGGATTTTGATGGAAATATGATTACGATATCTAATTACCGAATTCCTCCGTTCAGAAGAACCTTGAATCAATTTGAATGGTTGAATTCGGATCAATTCGGTATTGTCGGGTGATTTGGTATTGTGTTTGGAGTGTCTTTTACTATCGCGCGGGTCGCGCGTGCAGGAATAAACTTTTTCGGGGCGACTTTTTTTTCCGGAACGATCGCTGTTCCACGCAGCCAGGCACACCCCGTATGCATCGCATAACACAAGCAAAAACCCGACGCGCATTATGATTATGACATGAGTGCGATATGAAAAGCCCTTTTTCTCTACAGTTCCTATTGTGAAGCCATCATAGCACGTCACGTGCAACACGATAGAAGGGAGGAGTTGTGTGCGCCTGTGACCGAAACCAGACCGAGCTCGGAATTCATAGATCAGAGACGTTGCCGACGGTTCGCGATGATGAAGACCTTGGGTCGGTGAAAAAAAAAAAAATAATAAAAAACAACAAAAATACCGTCGGATTACAGGAATATCAAGATATCGTGCACGTGTTTTTCAAACGACACCGCATCTTTTCGGACGCCGCGACTTCTCAGCTAAGTCCGATCTTCAGTCGCGATTAACTTGACACCACGAGTCGTTAATTGCGAACAAAGCAACGGTAATCATAACTGTGCAGTCGTTTCGGAATTCATTATGCTGGCTGAAGAACAATTCAACTGTTTTATGTTGGATTGTTTCTTTTGCTGTTTTTTTTCCTTTTAATTTTATGGTGGATGAACACTGAGAAAAAAAATGTGCTGAAAAAAGGTCTTAGTTACTAATAAAATTTAGAAAATACGAGTTGGAAGCGCACAGATGTTAATAGAGATATTAAAAGGAATAATAAAGTATATAATATAAAAATGTGAAATTTATTCAAACAAACCAACAGTTTATCTGGAATATTAATTTTTCTGTAAGTTTTGCGTTTAAAGCTCAACTTTTGACACATTTCATTTATGTGATACTTCTGTTTACTAAATTGTGAATGAATAAAAGAAAATATTAAACAAATCTAATTACTCCGACGGTAGCGATATAAAAGTATCCACGAGATGTTTATTTACTTAATGTTAATTATTTTTTGAAGTGGACAAAAAGTAATTTCATAGTTTGCTTATGCAGGGTGAAGTATCAACAAACTTGACTTTACGAGGGGTTTTAACAACAGAGGGAGAATGTCATTTGGGGCTACCGACGAAACTTATAGCGTTAGATCAACAAAATATTAGAGTAAAACTAACATAGCAGATGGCAAATTCATAAATTTACATCGATAACATTGCACGTCACAATGTGTTTTATTTATTGACATAATATAATGTATTTTATAGAGCAAATTTCAAACTCAAACATCCGATAGTAAAAGCAATCGAGGCCTCAATTGTCGTCAAATGATTTACAATTTAAAATAAATATGATTGCAGAATGCAATGTAAGTTCAATATTGAACAAAACTATTGGCCGCAAGCTTACATATAACGTCAAGGACCAAATTGTTGTTAAATCAACAAAATCGCTTTCTGAGCAATCGATCGTCTAACAAGATGATGTTCAATTTAGCAGGCTCGACTGAAACTAATTATTGAGCCCACTTTGATGTTCCCAACTAAGGGTCAATATCACGAACGGTACAATTTTCCAAATAAAAATCAACTTCTAGGCAAGAAGAAATCAATTCCCTTGACATTACTGAAAGTTCATTCAAAGTGTTTGAGATAACATGATTGATCCTTAGAAGTTGAACAATGTGTAATGTATATAATCAAGCGTTTCGTAATGAAGAATGTTTTGCACTTGGAACAAAGACCAGCAGCAACTTTTACATTTCATCACCGATGCACGGATGCTGGTATTTGTTTAATCAACGAGAAGAAAAAAAACACTCTCAACCAAAAAACATGGAAGCTGCGTTCGTTATTGTGAACATGGCAATTTCGTCGGTGAAATTTGTATTCGAAAGTGGTTTGAAAGGTTTGTTTGGACTTTTTTCCTGCTTTGTCTCTTTTTTGCTTGTTTTCCTTTTTTTTTGTTTTCTCTTTGCAGTGATGGGGTCAGACCTAGTAGGATGTTTAGGTTTGGTTGTGGAACGATGGCGATTAGGCCATCGTGCAGAGTAATCGGATCTTTTTCCAAGCTGTCGCGTTTTGTCTCCCTAATTTTATGCACTTTCTCCCCCCTGCAAGCTCGGTCCTATAATAATCTACATCGTTGATTTTGTATCGTCGATATAATTTGAATATTAATTAGGTAACCAGACGAGATACAAAGACCGCCGTTGATCGTTTATGTTCGGGAGCCAAATAGCAAACGATTTGATATCTAATCTAAGCTATCTGGCGTATTTTGTGTCTCGTCGATTGTTTACGCTGAAACACACTATTGACTAATACACATTGGTATGTGTTAGCGATGTAACTTGAGAGATTGCGCCAGGAATACTCGTTAAAACACTCGTCTGGGGAGTGAGTACAACAATCTAATATTATAATTAAGCAATATCGGAATTAACATTATAACGAAACAAGCTAACCTAATTTGCATTAAGAAAAGCCGCGCTGGGAATGTAGTTATTCACACGTCGATTGTTTCATTTCGAATCACTAAAAGTTTATATCAATTGCGTATGAAATCATTGATTTTTGTTCGTCCAAATTTAATTAATTTTGACTTCTTTTAAATTCTTTCATAATATACTGTAACTAATTTGTTGGATACAATAAGACATAACTTATGCTCCTAATAGCACAACCATGTAAACATATGTTTTAAGTTTTGTTATTTATGTTTTATACAAAATACAAACTAGTTTATCATTAAATACACATCTGTCAGAAAGATTCTCCGATGGTCAGTTATCAGATCGAGTTTTAATATATTTTATTTTAAAAGAGGTTCTAGATTGATGCTTGATTCTGATTTGAAATATGATTCTATTGACCTTGTTTCCCACTTTTGATCTGATAAGTTTCAAGCCACGGCATTGATATAAGTTGAATGTCATATCTTAATTTAATTACCGTAAAAAGTTTGTGTTCAAATTGAATTTGCCCGATTTTGAAATCGAATCTTAATTAGTTTTTATAACAAGATTCCAATCTAAGCAATATTATCGTTTAGTTTCATTTTGTCGACAATTTTGACTCATTCAACGAAAATTGAACAAATATGTTGATCTTAGATTAAATTAGTATAATTTTCGCGCATATGCAAACTCTCAAATATGATGAAATTGGAATTCATCGTATGAAATTAACGCGCGTGTGAAGTTATGACTTTGCAGAAGCTTGAATAAGATTTGATTGATTTTCGTTTAATAAAGCATCCCCGGGATTAGGCAAACTCAATATATTTGATCGGATGGTTATCAAGATGGCTGATTTCTTCTTTGCAATAGGAATTCAATTAAAAACAGATATGAGGAAGATATCAATGAAATTGCCTGGCTCTTGTGTTATGATTTTTCCTACCACTCGAAGATTGAAACGTCAACGCACTACGGCAGCATCTGCGGAATTTTCATATCTGTCAATCCTTTCATCTTACGTCATCGAGCTTTTTTACGCTTAAATCAAATTATTTAAATGCGAATAATCCAGCAATAATACTATTTCTTTTTTTTCTCTCTTGAAAAGTTTCATTTGTGAAAAATAAAAAAAAAAAAAAAAAACAGAGCATTATGTGAGATAGTTTACGACTTGAACTATCTGTGATGTGTCGGACACAATACGATGAAACATCAAAAGTTTATGATTCATAAAGGCTTTTTTAGACGTAATTGCGTAGACGTTAAGATTAGGTGATTTCATGGAGTAAACTTCACAGACATTCCATATTACAATTGCATTACATATATAGGCGTTATCTAAGATTTCATTATCCCGTACATTTCCAAGTCGTCTAACGGATGTTAGTGCGCCGGCGTGCAAGTAAATTTAACAAAAGGTGCAAATTTTCTCCGAACTTTGACATAGATATATTCCCTGCTGGCGAATTAATTCGATCAGGCGTATATCATGATTCGATCAGGTTGCCTTAAGATTTTTGCCTTCGCTTGGGGGCGCGTTCCGGAACACTATCAGGTTGCCGAACTGTTTTGATGTGAAGATTCGATTATTATTGTTAGTGGCTCGCTGCTTTTGATACCCTTTATCCGAGGGTTGGGACTGAATGATGCTGACGAAAATGTGCTTCCTCCTTCTAAGCAAAACTTTATAGACTTATTCCGCAGTGGCGATCCCCAATTAAAGATATATGTATTGAGATTGGCATCGCGGACATTTGCCATGGAAAAATGAGTAGGCTTTTATCCGAGCGTCGATCGTGCACCTGGTCTTGTCTGAAAATTTTCTGTTGGGCGATGAAACACCAAGCACAATACAAAACTTGAGTCAATTAAAATTCCGATCATGAATATTTATTGCGAGGAATATCAATGATAGACGACCGACGCGCCTTGTTAGTTGGACGCCTGATCAGATCGACCGAAGTGCGAAATCGGCGTATCGCAATGTCGCACACACGTTCAAACCCCGCGCCGAGAAATCACTATGATCGCTGCTGCGCGAGTCTTTTTCAGCGCGAAAGACAGAAAAACGTGACAACGCGAACGACATGACGCCGCTAGACGGAGGTCGAGACCCGACACGTATCCGGATGTCAGCTTCACGACAATCAACCATGCGAAGTTGAGCTCGATTGAACGACAACCGACTGGTTGTATATAGAACGTTTCGGAATAAATAAAGATAAAATATTGAAAAAGTAGACAATGTTGAATTATAATCGTAAGGTTTCTGGACTGAACTTTGATTTCTTTTTTCCATCTTTTGTTCTTTCAAAAAGATATATTTGAGTTGAAATAAAAATTGAAATACAACGCAAAACTTTCATCTTCTACTTTAGGATTTGGATGCTTGACTTTTGCGTCAACACATTCTATCCAAAACTGTGTCGAAAGAACATAAACGTGTAAGTTGACATGTAAAATACATTGCAGAATACTTTTGTATCTTCTTTAATATTTAGTCAAACAGCTTAAACTTTACAACACTATCAGTTATTTAAAGTAAGTACACGTGGACGGCGTCAAACTTTAACATTCGAAAGTTGTAAAAGCCGAAAGAAAGACATTCGATAAAATGATTCTCTTTTTTTTATAGTACAAATATTTGTCTACGCGTTTTATAGTAACTAACCAACTTACGTCAGACGACAAACAGAAATATACAATAACAATACGGTATTATAAGTTAAAGTAAATTGAATTGGATGATTATTTTAGAAGTTAAAAGTACCTTACTTGATTCGCAAACAAAAATAGTGCAAAGTAAATATAAGCTTATCCCTTCGAGAACCGAGGATTTAAGCTACTAGCGAAACGATCGGCTTTTCTAGTTCACGGTTTGTAGTTTGATGTTTTCTCCGATATCGCTCGTGTGTTTCCCGTCGTTGTATCTCTCGTTAAAGACGAAGTGCGTCGCTTACGATTGGAGTTTGGCATTGATTGCAGTTTAATTAGTTCGCATAATAATAAAAGGTAGTCGGTGCGAAGGGTCATAGGGCGCGTAGATCGTGCGCTCATTGGATGGATCAACTACACACCGTCGCAACGAAACCCCTAATTAACTGTCTGATTTAAACTCGTCCGCGGGACACGATACTATCGACGAAGATACCCGGACAACCGTTTCGTGTGCTATCGGTCTGCCGTGTCTCCGTAATCGATTATACACCAGCGAACGTGAAAGAAGAAATTCTAACAGAAATCGACGTACAACCCATTCCTATATGTCTTTGTCCTTATTTCTCATTCTCTTATTCTCTTTGTTACACTAAAAGATACGAAAGTTATTTAACATTGATCGTTAATTTTACTCTTTGTCTGCCACAATTAGATATTAACCATGGGATTTTCAGTGCCGACGTTTTTAGTGGGCATTTTGTTCAGCTGTAGGGCAATTCGAGCGACAAATGAAAAATTCGCCTATTTGTATGGATACGAGAAGATTAGGAGGGTGCGTTTAAATGAACTTTCCGCAAAGGGTTGTGATTTCGTGGAAATGATTTACTGAAAGTGAAGTAAAATTTCGACGCGGACAGTTGTGTTTAGTGTTGGCTGTGAAATCTGCTTTTTCGGAAGGGCAGTAATGCGCGTTTCATTCTGGGGGAAAGGGTCATAATCGACACCTTGCACACAGAGTTAATGGAAATTCGAGGACGAAATTGCGCTGGAAATGTTTAAGAGACAAAAATAATGACAGAAAATTCATGACACAAAGTAAATATTATAACCAAGAACAAAATTATGCTGTTAATTTTCATAGAAATGTATGTGCAATTTACGTATCTTTATTTTAATAATATTTAATTAACTTTGTAATACTAATGTTGCAAAATTCTATTGAAAATAAAAGAAAACCTCAACTATAAAAACATATCATACTTTCTTTTTATAAATGAATGCGTTTTACAAACAAACATTGTATGTAAACCACGAATCCACTAAGCTAATGAAACGGCAGTTCACAAACAAATTTGTAAAACAAAAACCCATTGAAAAAAAAGCTGAAATTAAAACGTAGTATCGCAGAGTGTATACGTCGATTTTGTTGCAAGTGTTTCTTCCTTAACGAGCTCATCAAAAGCGTCAAATTTTATTGCACAGTGCGGCGCGGTTAGTATAGTGAACTTAATCTTATAATCATATATAACATAAAAATGTTATACGTATATTCAACTGCAGACTCATTTTTTCATACAGTCAACGCACTTACATCCGACATTATTAAACCGAATATCTCATAAAAATACCTGCGCAGAAAACGAGCATAAAAGTAACAAAATAGTGTGCACATAACGAGCGTGTATATTTCAATTGTTGTTCATTAGACGATATCTTCAATGTGCAGATAAATTAACTTCCCGTTTCGCGTCAAAATAACGTTTGGTGTAACAATTGAAAACGTATTTCTTTTTTAATTTTCATCATTCATTTTGCGCGCGAAAAACGCCGTTGTCAATATTCATATAATGTGCGTAAGTGGTTGCTTACGCATGCGCGTATACCAATTCCAAAGAGTTGGCAATCATCATATATCAAAAGCTTTACGAGGATGTCTCTTTGCGGGGCACGATTATGATTATTCGATTCCCCTTGAACGGTCATCTCGATTTCGTTTCTTACCTCTTCCCCGTGCGCTCTTTAATCTGAAACAAAAATCAAAACGACACTCATTAGTAAACGGCGCATGTACAAAACATTGCGTGATTGTTAATTACGTATTTTTGTTCGCAAACAACTTCATATGCTCACGCATTTCAACACCGGATATAAAAGTACGTAAATTGCGCTTTGTATCCCAACATACACATGGTCATTAACATACATATACAGTCATCAACATCTTACTGCCATGATTTTTAACGACGATATTACTTTCTTTAAACGTTTGATAAAAAGTATAATTCGCGGTTTGCCTTAATTAATAAATATTTCATTTGCTTTTGTTTCAAAAAACAGCAAATTATTTTTTGACTGTTGTAATTATTCACACATTCTGGAATTTCACTGTCGTTTCAATGTCGGTGTTTACAATGTTGAACGATTACATGAAGAGAAACAAAAAATAAGAGAAACTGAAAGATAGAGAGCGAGAAAGAGAAGGAAGTAAAAAAAAGTGAGTCCTCGAGTTAACTTCTAGCCACAAAAGAACTTAATCGAAGTGATAAAGTGGAACTTGAAAGTTTTATAATGCGCGAATGGCTCAAACTCGTTTTTTCCTACCTGTGGACTTACCTTTGCAACGCGATCCTCAAGACGAAGCTTACCCAGAGTTTGCTTTTTCTCAGCTTTTAAATTCCACTTTATCAAATCGATAACATTTTTCCCAGTTGCACGATAGCTTTTCAACGTCATGCAAAAAGTATCTATTCACCGTATATGAAGAATGAATTAATTATGCTTGCTTGTCAGATGCACTTTCCATCAGCAATGTACAACTATTTAATTGCACTTCGATCTTGTGAGCATTTGAGAAAAATGCTCGGAAATGAGATTGAGAAAGAGTTTTCACGGAGAGGTGGGGGATGGGTGAAGGATGTCTAATGAGCTATAAAATGACGATAAAAACGTATAAAAGTAATATTTGCGTATGACAAGTGAGGCAATAGATGAAAACAGGTTCGAGTAATGCGCGAGAAGTAGACTGTTATAGAGCAATAATTTCGCACAAAGTGCATTACGTGTGACATTGGTTTCCCTTTTTTTTCGCTGGTTCAAACTGAGCAAGCTATTGTCCGTATTAAACAATTTTTATTATCGCTACGCGGCTTTCTATTTCGAACAATTCATTTTGCTGAGTGTTATTATGGCTGCCAGATGTTCTCCGTAAAAATACCGGGACCACCAGTGAGAGCAGCAGCGAGAGAAGAAGGGACGCAAAACCGACGGGAAAGATATTTTATTAAGCGTTTACTACGTAATATCTTATTTAATCATATACGAGTAGAGGCCAATTTTTGTCGTAAATATCAAAGACGCTTAATATGCGTCTGTCGTTTTAATTATTTTGGAAAGGAAGTTAGAATGTTGCGCGCACATGTGGGTACTTTGTTATAGGTGCGTCTTTTTTTTTTCTTCAGCTGGCGTTTATTATATATGTAAAACGTATGTAAAACTATATTGTTGCACATTCTTTGTTTTATGTGATTAAGATATTCATAGTAGAATCATTTGCATGACATTTATTTCCAATCTATCACTTTTTACCGGCATTTCGAGCGATGATAAATAAAAATCAGCTGTATTTCATTTTATCTTTTGCGTGTTTATTCAGTAAAGAATATATTTGAAAGAAAGTTAAATAAAGTCGATGGAATTTAGATGATATTTTAGTTTTCCTTTTCTTACATTCTTTCTTCTTTATTAGCAAAACAATTTTCAAGATTAAACATTAAACTTTTTTATTTATCTTATTTATCAGCGCCATTGTTAATTAATCTCTTAAGTTGCAATACTATGGAAAATCTAGAAGATATATTTTAATTATAAAAACAGTTAGCTTTTATTTGTGCAATTAACATGTATAATTAATTGGCCCTTTGATTATTTATCGATAAAAGCAACAAACAACAACAAAATGTCGGCAACTTTCATATTCTATTGTTTAATAAAACGGATTTGACCGATTGTGATTATACAAATGGAACAATTGAAATTTCTCAATTCCAAAGTGTTGACACGCAATAATTCAATGGTACATTGTTGATTATTTATTATACGATTACCGTCAAATAATATACTAATATTTTTAAATATCATTTTCTTTGCGCTGGATGAAAATGATTTCACATGAATACCAATTACCGTGGTACTCGATATGAAAGTCTCAAACGATTCGTTTTGCCGTCGACCTTTTGGTGACACACTGCGATCTTTGCAAAAGCCAAAGCAAAACCATTTTCAGTTCACATGACACTCAATTACTACGAAGGAGATCACATGATGTTGATTTTACAAAATTTTCAACCTTGCGACCACATTTGAATAGGCGATTCTGCCGTCTCGCGATTTATAACCTTTAACAAACTCTACTTTCTCGTTTCACATAAATTCGCATCGGTATGAAACGTCCATTTATTTCCACGCGGCCATAATTTCTCGCGGGGCCGTTTATCGTAGCAGCAAATAGCGTGATCGGGTCCGTTACACCGAAGCATCTATCGGCCAACGCCTTGCGGCATCAAAAAATATATCATCGCTAAACTATGAATTAATTTATTTATTATTATTTGAAAGCCACGTGATATTAATTGGATTTGCAGTTATAAAGAAACAATTCGATCATCTATAAAGTAGTACTTTATACATATTAAAATATAATTGAATTGAGCACAGAGTGCAATTCATCTTCAATCATATGATATATTTAACTGTACAAAGTGTTTTTTAACGTGTTATTAGCAATTATTTTTCAATCGAACCAACACTTAAGATTAAATTGACTTGAAGGAAATAAAAGTATCGACTACGAAGACAAGAATTAAATTAATTTGTAAAATTTGTTTTCGTGTGATTAAATTTACATAAGAAAACGTACAAGAGTGATTCTAAGCCATCTTATTCGATTTCTTCTTCAACACTTATACGGCATTTCTGTCCAATGAATCAAGCCCTTTGAAGCTGACTGGCGAATGCAATTTTAGTGCAATTACGTTAACGCCGCGCGCTCAAAGTTCGTTGATGCTTTTCATCCTTCAATTTGAGTTAAAAACAAATTAAAATGTTAAAAAAAAATTAAAGAACAAAAAAAAAAATATTTTACCGTCGAAAAATGCAAACTTCGATTATATGCAAGAAATGAAGATTGTGCATTACAACATATAACGCTTTGAATTTTGGATTATGTGTATTGATTTAAAACAGCTTTGAGAGTTTATAAATTATGCAAAGTACCACCGCGTTGCACTCTGCTCTTTCATATCAAATGAAGCAATTATCGACAAATTGCACCTGGTGCCATATGCTTTTGCTGATTAACATTTTCTGAATGATTTATATCTTTCATTAACACGTGAAATCAATTTACATAAGTAAAACTCTTAATTACGCTCGGCTCTTCGTGTGATCTGTTTGATACCGAGGCAATTCTTCGCAAGTGCATATTATGTTTCACACTTGTTTTCACACGTAGAATACTCCGTTGTCAGCAAGAATAATAGTGTTATGCAAATTTTATTTTGGTCGCAAAATTTAACTATTAATCAACTTAGTCGCATTTTACGTAATACGAAAAAGAAAGGAAAACTCTTTTAATTAAATGAGAATGTACATATATCATAAAACGTGATGTTAAACAAAATTTATTATTAATTTTCAATTATGTTAATCTTCGGTTATTTAATAATTCGCATTTTTTGTGGCATTTAAATTAATCTATTTTTATGACAACATTGCATAAATTGTTTCAAATGTCATAAATCATTGTACGCATTTTACGTCCGAGTTTGAAATTTTGCAAATTTATTGTTTGAATATTTAAGTGGGTCATTCTGTAAAGTTTTTATTATTTTGACTACATTCATTGACAGTCATAAATTAACATTATTTTTTATATGTTCAATTAAACATAACTTTGTTTAATCACCCTTACAATAACCATGATTCAACTTTCACCAAGAAGATCGCTCTCGCTTTACCATTTATGTACATACTAAAAGGGGTTTTGCGCGATTGCATAACTCGATTTTTTTTGTTCGTTGACCATTTTGTCATTAAGTCTAAATTTAGCGGACCGTGCGATGAAGTTGTGAGTTTGCGGGTTTGAAATACATTTTTAATCAGGCATTACGTAATCTCATTAACAGCAAAGTCATAGCTCATTTGCGCAATTTTAATAATTACTCGGCGTGGAAAACATGCATTTTGTTGGTCATACCGCATACGTTGACCGAGACTTTCAAAGTTGTGTCTCTGCAGATTGTGTTTGTTCTGATTTTACGTTGTGTCATAATTAAACGCACAAAGAAAGTTTGCACCTGGTGTCGAGTTAATCCAGATTCGCGTATCTGTACATAATTAAAACCTGAGTGCATTCCGCCGGTGGCATTGGCATATGTATGTCGGTAAAGTTCGATAATAGCAACACGCCGAACGGTAAGCGAAAGGTGGAGCCGAAAAGTAAGGTAGACGGGTAATCGAAAAATAAACAAATGAGAGAGAAAAAAAAGAGCAAGAAGAAGAGCAAAAGGAAAACGAGAAGAAGAGGTACGAAATAAAAAAGCTAGATTAGCTTCCGATCCCAGGGAGTCTATGCAACGATCATAAACTTATTCGGTCAAGAGACAAGATTAAGGGTGTACATGCAAACACACGAGCGATAGACGATAACAGTTTTGGGTCACAGGAGTCGAATCGGCTCATAAATCCGGATTGCAAAACACCTGCGCACTCGGCTTCCACCTGCGGCGGGGCAATATTTTCGGCGGAATCGGCCGATTAGCGATGCAACGGAATGTTCTAGGACTACTAGTAGTAGTAACGAATTCCATATATGCGTCTCTTTTTAGATACACGTCCGAGGCACGTTGCACGAAAAAGACAGTGGGGACGGAATGGAAGGAGAATCGGTAGGATCGGCAGGCGACCACCCTGAAAATCTTCGGTCCCCTAGAAAAAAGCAGACGCGACGCTCATTTGCGAGCAGGCGATCGGCAGCTTGTTGCGCGCTAATCCCAAGCGGGATTCCTGTTCATGATGCAGCGCGCGAGATTCTTCTCTGTGATGGAATGCCAATGAGCAAAGACAGACGGATACATGAGTCGGGGACGCGGAATCGACTGGACCAATCGGCGCGACTCACTTTACTAACTAGAAGTTTAATCCGCTCGGACGAACGGACAATGCCGAGACAAGAAAAACGACAAGTCGGCGAAACGACGAAGAAGATCGAGAGAGCGCGCGGAAAACTGACAATGATTGGACGGGATTCGAAAATCGGAAAAATTCACAGGCATGCGCGCACACCGAGAAGTGCATCGTTACTTTAATTGGACGACGCTGGGGCTGCAGCTCGTGCTGGTCTTTTCGAAGATTTGTTGGAATTTCGGTTAATTGTCAGGAATTTTCATTGCTAACCAACGGGTTTCTATCGGGACGCGATGGCAGAAGAGGCCGGAAAGAAGAGAGTTCAACTTTGATGTTTATATTTGGCAAACACGTTGCTTTTTTTCCCGACCAATGGAAATTCTACCAGAAAGGAAACTATGCTGTAATTGAGACATGACGAAGACATTAAGGTGTGATGTTTTAATTTGGATTACAAACAGTCTTCCATTATAACTCATTTGAACATTATATTTAATAGTTATAATATCAAACTTTTTATAATTATTTTTGCATTGGCATTCAAACTTTATACTCTAGCAATAAATGTCGAACACTTGTACAATTTATTATTTATTCGTTTTTTTCTTTAAAACCTCTTATCTCAACTTTTTTTATCTCACACAAATTTCACAACTTTTCAACTTATCTCGGGGATGATTTCAATTTTGTTCATATAAAAGTTCGTGATAAAAATCATCGCCAACTAAAATGTCGGAAAACTGTGAACAATTTCTTTTTTTTCTTCTTCTTCTACTTTTATATAAATCTGAATTTGCACGTGAGATAGTTTTGTCTTGAGTGACTCCTCAGACTAGATGTATTTTCTAACGCTAAATTAGCCTTGTCCGGTAATCATTTCTTCGCGACAATTTTTTGCCTGCCGACGTGTTGCGTCCCGGGAAGTCGCGCGTTCTCGCGATCCAGCGCGCATTACAATTGGCCGAGTCCTTTTTGCCGGCGCTTCTTCTGCGCGCTGGAATTAGCATTTCGGTGATACTTACCGAGTCGTTCATTGTGCACGGACAATCATTTTAATTAAACGAGGTATTCAGAACGAAGAAACGGCTGGAACGTGAGTCACCCGTTTTCATTCATGCTGATTAATTCGAAAGCTTGCGTAATGTATTCTTTCCTGAG